>OX155959.1:10064896-10255482 GCA_944548615.1 Micropterix aruncella | reverse complement strand
TGAAGAAGATTATGGATAACGGTTTTTGCCGTTTTCTACTATATAGCGACTTATTGGGATGTAGTAACATCTGACTTAGTAAGATGGACGTTTTCTACGGAGTATTTTTCGGACTGATAAGTCACATTTCACCAAAGAAGAGATCACAAACCTGCACAATCTTTATTATATGAGAGAAGACAATCCTAGTGAGAATAAGAACACGTTCTTCCATTACTAGTTTAGTGTGACTGTATGCGGGTGGGTATTATTGGTGAGAATTATTTAGACTCATTGGAGAATAATTTACAGTATTGTGCAAATTAATGGAATCATAAGAAATTGTTATAGTATAACCGTGTATTGTTTGTAAAATAATATTTTTACAAAATTATACAAATTATATTATACTAATCTATAGGAAATATGTCCGCCTTTGGATTCAATGGCTGCTTTTACTCGTTTTGGCATGGACTCCTCTAGTTTTTGGCAGTTTTCTGAGATCCTCTCATCCCGATACCAAACCTGAATGACCGCTTCCATCATCTTTGTTTTTGTATTGCAAATGGCCCATAAATTCTCGATAGGCTTCAGATCGGGTGAATTCCAGGTCCCATCTAAAACAGTTATCTCCTTGTCCTGGAAATATTTCATCATTTCCATCGTCTTGTGACAGGGAGCAGAGTCCTGTTGAAGAATTGCTCCTCCTTGGGGTCGGCACTTTTTAAGCTTTTTATTCAAATGCTGTTCCAACATTGAATGTATTTTGGGCTGTTCATCGTATCATCGATTGGCACCAAAGGTCCAACCCCATGTATGAAAAACGCCCCCCATTTTTGTTTACTGGATGTTTTACAGTTTGATCAATATGAGCTGGCGTCAGTTGTTCGTTTTGAGACCTCCTAACGAATTTAGACCGCTGTCCCTAAACTATGAAGTGAGTTTCATCTGTAAATAAGACCATTTTCCAGTATTCTGCAGTCTAGTTGGAGTATTTTGTGGCCCGGAACAGCCTTTGTTTCTTCATGCGGTCAGTGAGAAGTTCATTTAAATTTAATTTAATTTTTATTTTATAGTAAACTTACAGATAGTTAATACATGATATAGTATTTTTAAAACATAGTATAAACAAAACAAATTTACCTATCGTATGAATAGTTTACTATGCTTGCATTACAAATTAATACAGAAATAACATGAACTAGTGATAGTGAAAAAAAGTAATAAGGCTAATATTAATATCTATGAGGGTAAGAAAAGTAATAATAAGGTAAGTTTTTTTTTTGTGTTCCAATAGCCCTCTGACCAGATTTTCTCTATAGACAGTTGAGTTATGTATTGCTACGCCTGATGCTGCTAAGTTTTGTTGCAGGTTGTGACTGGTTTTTCTTGGGTTCAACTTGCTATTTTGGAGCAAAAAACTATCATCTCTAGATGTCGACTTTTCTTTTCTTCCACAGTGGCCAGATCTCTTTACTTCAGTTGATCCCGTGTCCCTTTTATGCTTCAATCTTGCTTACTGCTCCTTGACTCACTCCACACTCCCTAGTAATGTCTCTTTGTAATATAGACTTGTGTTCACTCAACGTGACAATCTTTTCGCGCTTCCTTGGCGTGATATCCCTCATGAAATTTCGACTACACAAACTCACTAATTACTGAATATACAGCGTTGAAGGATGAAACATCAAAAACTTTGAGTAAAATTTTCAAATAGCAACTTCTAACAACAGGCAGATAATTTAAGATCGAAGACTATCGCGGTTGTTTGACATTATAAATAGGATAGAAAACGAATTTACCGCGTGGAATTTGTAGGACCCGACGTTTCGGTGACGTTGCAGCCGCCGTTGTCTAGGGTAGAATGCAGCTGTCATGTCCGCCGTTGTCATGTCGAATGCAGCTGCGGTCTAGCCTACGTTGGACAAACGAAACGGCCCATAGCCACGCGACTGACAGAACACATCAAAGCTGTTAAAAACATTCAGCGAGAAAAATCGGCGATCTGCGAACATATATTGGATAGCGGAAGTAACCACTGGATGCAGTTTCAAAATCCCATTGTTCTATCCAAGGAACAATTCTACTTTCCTCGCATGATCCGGGAAGCCATTGAAATAAGAAGAACTCCGAACTTCAATAGAGATGACGGCTACAAACTCTCTTCTACGTGGAACCCTCTTCTTAAAATGTTCCCGCCGCCGAACGCCGAACGCAAAGACGTAAAACAGGATACAGTGAGTGTTGTGTGCAAGACGGATTTTAAAAATTCCCGCGCTCCGAGCCCGGCCCCCCACCACCGTTATAACCTACGCAGTGGCGGCAGCGGTTTGCGGCCTACCCGCAAAACAACGGTCTGACAGCTCTTCAGTCTACCCTAGACAACGGCGGCTGCAACGTCACCGAAACGTCGGGTCCTACAAATTCCACGCGGTAAATTCGTTTTCTATCCTATTTATAAGGCAGATAATTATACGCTATGTTTTTATTGCTTCGACACATGTCAAGTGACACTACAGTGTTGCAATACGCAAAAAAATGTAAAAAATCAGGATGATTCCTTTAATTGGTATAATACTGTAGCTTACCTAACTACTATTGTGCCTTGTAAAAACAGGACACATCTTTCAAAATGAATCGTCCAGCTCACTACTTATAATGTAAATATTTTTGTTCATAGTACCCAAGTTCTGAAATTGTACACTCACATAATATATCTGCATTTCTACAGTAAATAAATAAAATAAATTAATTTTGGGTTTACAGATTATACAGATATTTTTATATAAATTGGGAATAGTGCTAACATTCGATTGCCTATGTGGTATTTTAATTTTCTGTTTTTTTTTATTGTGATCAGAAAAATATTGTCTATTTTATAGCATAACTAAAGATGCATTATACATGACTAAAGATTCTGATAGAAATATGTTACAGGAAATAATTGACTTAATTGTTTATGGCAAATTATACGACATAAATACTCATCATGAGGTAAAACAATAAAAACGCTGATAACTTAAAATCCGTGACAGTTTGCATAGTAGAGGTGAGCTTCGACGACCCTCCTATGACTGTATATAAATGATATCGTAAAAACACCGCTACTTCCGATAGGCACTACAAACACCGGAGAACAATCATTTGGCCTGTATTACTAGATACTAGATTTCACACTTATACACCTGTGTATTAACAAACCTGCAAATCAAGAAGACAGGGAAGGTCATCACCAGCGAAGATGCGAATGCAGCGAATGCGTCAATGAGAAGGGATAAGATTATCATCCATTTTCTACCGCGAGCGTCAGCCAAATTTCCCCATATGTATGATCCTACACACATTCCTGAAAATCATAGTCATAGCCAATAGTCAATAGTCTTTCATTCATCCAAAATTGGAATATACAATTGGATATGTCCTAATAACAAATGTTTAAGGCACAAATAATGAATATATGAATGAAACAAATAATCATAAAAAAAACAAAGAAATAAATATACTAAAACTAATGCAGCAAATAATCAATAAAAATAATACTAATGATGACCAAAGTCAGACAAAATAAAGGATAAAAGTTCAATATTCGCATATGTAAAAAGACAATAAGTATAATGACTAATCTAACTTATCAAATTAGACGCAAGGCTGCCGTCCGGCCTGACCTCGCTTCTCCACTCTACGTTACAAATAACATGTGTCATAAGCCAGTGTCTAATTCTATATTCGAACATTTTTGGTTCTAAATTTTCTATTGACTTTGGAAAGTAATTAAAAAGTATAAAGGCCAAATACACAAATGACTTCTGGATTATAGTCATACGGACATAATTGCTTACTACCAAAAAAGAGGACAAACTCCAAGTGATCTACAAAATAATATAAAGTCGAAGAAAATGGATCAGAGATAATCGCATTGCACAAAGTGGCGACTGAAGTGTCTGAGAATTGGAATACAACCACCACTTATTGCAGTATGCGATTTCTTTGAAGTGGAGTTTTTTCGGTTTAATTTTATAGGTGCTTTGGTTTAATTGTAGAGAATTTTGTAAAAACCTATTATTATATTTTAAAGTTCGTTTAAAAAAACTACGATATTTATTTTCGGCAGCAACTCGACTCGCAGCTAAAGGTAGGGAGACTGATATATACGTGAAATAACTCACTGAAACATGATATGAACACTACTACGTAGAGATTGGAAAACTATACAAGAAACTATACACTCTTTGGAGTTGTCGACTACTACGGGCGAACCTGCCAACCCAGGAACGTATAACGATATTGATCATTCTTTCAACCGTGTGGTGAACCTATAGATTTAGGGATGATACATTCCACCGTCTAACTACGCCAACGTGATCGTGAGAAACCAACGGCTTACTGCCTTACCGGACTCAGCGGGCAGCTTCACGTCCTCCATACCAGATTTGGCTGGATTTTTCCGTCCTTCAGTCTAGTTGCAGGATCGAAGTCGTTTGCGCGGCCTCTGCCTGGTGTTTATCACGGACATGTCGCCATTTGCCCGTATTTCACACGGGATCGTGTAACATACGGGTTGTATAGCTACAGTAGCAAAGTAAGAGCAGCTGACACCAGATCAACAACCACCTCTGCTTCGTCGGAAAGTAAAATGTCATTTCCAGACCCCCTCGGTTATTCACCGAAATGCACAGTCGATTGGCTGACGCTGCACGATGCGCAAACCGCCCAGAAGTCACCCCCAGATGATTCGATCCATCTGCTGTGGCATTGGAAACAGAGTCCTTTCCAGGTTCTTTCCAGACACTGTTTAAAGAGGCAACAGGATGTCAGTTGAACCATGAGTTGAGTCGACCCAAGATAACGAGCAGGTCATATGTCCCAAGCTGCACGGAGCAGTTAGCTGCGTTATATGATTTATCGAAAAGTGAACCAGAAAATGTCGACGCTTCACAAACTAGCGAAAAAGACTAAGAAAAGAATAAAACATAGCTCTCCCTTACCCTAATTTCTAACTCACATTTATATTATTGGCTTCAGATTAATTAAAGGCGGTTGATTATTATTTTAATACCACCATTCATGAATCAGGTGTTCCTGGTTACAGGTGGACCTGTTCAGGGTGATTCCTGGGCTCTGTTTATCGAAAGCAACAAAGCAACTCACAAAGTTACAAGTTCACAAGTACAATTGCCTGTAGGTATAAATATACTAGTCCAGAAACATTGGAATATTCCTTATATTAGTAAAAAACGAATACAAAAAATATGCACAGGTGGATGAACTTTGAAATTTCAAATTGGAAAAAATGGAATTGATTAAAAAGAAGTGGCAAGGAAATATTAAATATCATTGGGTCGAGAATTGAAAGGCATATAATAGTTAGATAGGTCTTTGGTTTTATTACGATCTCACATCTTTCAAGGTTTTTGATGAACTGTCGTGAAACCTTAGTGAATTTAATAAATTGGAGTGTACACAATAGGACAAATGACAGTTGGATGAATTCAGTCGGTGTCCTAGGTCTTGAAGAAGTTATTCCATTTTTATGGATGATATTCGAAATCTCTCATTCAAACTAGTTTTTTTTTACGATTTCCTTATATTTCAAGGTTTTTGAAGGAATCGTCGTAAAAGTGAAATCAATAAAATACTAGTGAAATCAATAAAATGGAGTCTATTCAATTTCTATGTCTCCAAGAAGTTATTCCATTTTAATGGATCCTCCGAACTCCTCATACGAACACTTCCCGATTGGATTGCATAAAAATATGAGTTTGTGGTGTGGTATGAATTGACCGATATATGTACTTACCGATAAGGGGTGTTGCGTTGAGCTTTCCTTTATCGCTACTAGATAACTGAAATTCGCAGGCAGCCGCTGGTAGTACAAAACTGAGGGTAATCGTAGACATGGCGCAAGTGGCATATATGATGCCACACATGACGAGCAGTATACCCTGGAATTTGCCATAACCTGAAAAGTATAAAGTAGATTTAGAGATTTTTCTAAATTTAATTGTAGATCTAGCCACATAGGGATAATCACTTACTTAAATTTACGGTGGAAATATGAAAAAGTACACAAAGTAAGCATTTTTATATGATACACTGGCGGAAATATGCATTTTGCTCAATTCTGGCATTCAAATATCCAGCTACATACTATAATCATTTATCTATATATGGAGAGACAGTGTGTAATGTGGAGACACGTGTAGTGTCTCCACATTACACACATTGTTAGATTTGTCATAAAGGTTTAATTAGAAAGATATTCAGTGAATGTTAAAATTTGTTTAAATAATAATTTATTACTGATATTGTCTTTAGTTTCCCTTATCACTTCTACTATGACATACGGTAAAATATTTCCTAAGAGTTATCAGCGAATGGAACTTTTCATGATAATGAAGAGAATATTTTTTCTTTATCTATCTAACAGCTGTGAAAGCTGACTAAAATCTTGGACAATGAACCCTTCCCCTAATATTCTAAATAATTCATATTCTATATTCATTCAGAATTCTTTGATTTCTGACTTACTTTTTCATAGTATCAGTGTAAACTAAATGCTACAGTAATAGGACTTACCGGCGCTGTGAATGGCAGTCTCAAAATTTGCACGGGGAATCTTGTCGTAGTCACCACTCTCTGCCAAGACGAAAATAATATTAGACACAATTAAAAGAGCAGAGTTCATATACATTGTGTTATTCATACATATACGTATTTGAATTTATAATCGGTAAATCTTATAAAACTAAGATAAAAAGAAAAAAATATTTCTAACTCTATTAGTGCCACCTTAACACAATCTAGTTCCTAGTGAGGTGTTAAACCAGTATATGTCAAAGAGACGAATCTTCTTTCCGAGCTAGATTTAGAATATGAACACTTATTTAAAGAAAGAAAATAGGTATATTTAACATAGCAATAGCCAATAGATAAATCACTGTCACAATAGATTAACATTTAAAAAGTTTTAACAACTATCAGGAGGTTAGGGTCGACTCTAGGTTAGGTTACCCAAAAAGATAATATTTTAGTATGAAAGATAATGTTTTGGCACTAGAGATAAACAACCCATTAGAAAAGCATACCTAAAAAAATAATAACATGCTATTCGAGCCACCAAACCGACGAAATTTTTATCGCATGATATTTGACCTTTTTATCAACGCTTTCAGTAAATATGACTCCATTACCTTCGTGAATTATGTCTGCGGATTGGGTCAGTTTGCTGAATCCAACGTGGAGCAGTCCAGAGAGCGGGCTGAATACCTGATCTGCCGACTCGTCCTCTTCTTCGTCGTCATCGCTATAGCCGCTTTCTTCAGGCTTTCCTTCGCCCTTTTCACTGTCCGCATCTTTCTTTAATTCTCCGTTTTTGTGTTCTTCTGTATTTTTTTGTTCTTCATGTGCGCCGTTGTGTGCCCTTTCGATCTCTCGCTCTTCTTCAACCTCCTCTTGCTTTTCGTCGTCCAAGAGGTTGGAATGCTCGTCTTTGTCTGGATTAGTTGAAAATTAGTAGGAAATTGGTAATGATTTCGTTAATCAACTGTGTAACGTTGAACTTGTAAAGGTTACTAAATTATTAGAGTTACGAAAATTACAAAAATAATATGCAGTTATTCAAAAGATCGAGCAAAGCAATGGGCACGCTTCTCACCTACATTCGCCATTGTTAGCTGCAGTAATAGGACTGTTTTTAGTGATCTTCCATGTGCTATTGCCCCGATGTGTTAACTCGTCCTGCAGCAGCCGCTTCGCATGACTCTCGCTCGTGTGCTGTCTCACTGGCCAATGCGGCTAATCACTGCCGCATAGCACCAATCACTGCGTTCGGAACTATCTGTTTTCCCAGGCTGATTTCCGATAAGGGGCTCTGTTCACACCGGGAAGAATACCGCGACTGCCGGACCGGGAGTTAGCGTTGCCAGAATTTAAATCGGGAAAAAATACTGCATCTCAGTAAAAAAATACCATTCAGTACTACGTACTTTGGTATGCTGTAAATCAGTGATCTTCAACCTTTTCGTAGTCAAGGGCCGACAATCCTTTGATTTTGGTTCGGCGGGCCACAACACAAGGAAAACATTTAATTATAAACTTAAGTAATTGAAAAACAATAATCAAAAGATGTTTGACATTGTTTACTCTTAACTAATTTATCAATATCTGCCCCTATAGTGGTCGTTGCAATTCACAAACTGTTCTCAAGGTAAACATCGGTGATTCTGGTTCTTAACATGTTCTTTACGTTTTTCATTCGAGAAAATAACTTCTCGCATAGCTGAGTGGTGCCAAAAAGAGATGACATTTTCAGTGCATCATCTCTGATTTTAGGAAAATCAGAAATAGTGATGTAACTTGAATACAACTCAAACAAACCTAAATTAAATTTATCTTACAAAGTAAAGTTGCAATGTAACTATCAATTCCATCTGAACTTCTTCTAATACATCTTCGGCAGAAACGCTCAATGTGCGAGCAAACAAATTCACACTCATTTAATATTTTCGGGAATCGGTTAAACCGGAGTAGAATTGTGTTTTTAGATTTTGCAGCGTATAAAATTTGTCCGTATTTTAAATTTTTATGTAGTAGTAGTAGATGGAGTGGGGGGCTTGTTTCCAGCCCTTGATGTCACCTAGATCTGTAAGGTCTTTTGTAACTACCCACTGTGTGATTAGGTCAGTGGTCAGCTAGTAGCCCGGTACTTCTTACCAGTCCAAGCAGGTCACTGACCTTCAAGTTGGGCAGATCGCTGGGTTCGAGAAAGGCTCGTCCCAGTAAACTGTGTCTTTTGGCGGCGAGCCCTGGACAGCGACCAACAATGTGTATGCTGTCTTCAGGTTCCTCGCCGCATATTCGGCAATCCTTGCTCTCAGTCAAACCAAGGTTGAATAGATGAGCTCTAAGGGTCGTGTGTCCGGTGAGGAGACCGATAGTGGTTCTAAGGTTCTTCTTGCTCATGTCAAGTAGGGCCTTGGTTTTCTTCTGTAGTGGTTGCTCCATCATGGCTTTTGCCTGGCGACATCCCTGACTCTGTTTCCAGGAAGCCCGATGTTCCTGCTCCAAGCAGTCCCTGATGATTTTCTTACCTGTAGCGAAGGGGACCCCTACAGCTGGCTCCACTGGGCAATCCAGTGTGCCCAGTTTTGCCAGTCTGTCGGCCTCTTCGTTTCCGGGTATGCCTTGGTGACCCGGTATCCATATTAGGGTGATTTTGTTGGATTTTCCAAATTTATATAGTAATATATTTATTGTCCATGTTTGAATCTTGTCAAGACGACAAATGTGGAAAATGTATGGTAACATTTAATTTTAATTGATTGATCCAAAAATCCAACTCCCCTTCAAACGCTTTTAAAGCGTCAAATAGCTCATGAAACAAATTATCGTTTTCTTGCAGCTTCTAATTTAAATCATTGAAATGTGATGTAATATCAGTAAGAAAACCCAAACCACTCAGCTATGCTTAATTAGTGAAATTTCAAACAGCTTTATTCCTACTTTGCATAAATGTTGCGATTTACTTCCGCAGATCAGACACAGCTTTTAACATTTTCCCTCTACTGAGCCAACAAACATCACAGAAATAAGTTATGTCACAATATTCAGCATTCGTTTCTTTTAAGAACTCCTGAAATTGCCTGTAGTTTAGGGCTCCAGATTTGATGAAATTTTTACCACAACACTTAGGATATTTTGAATATAAACAGACTTGAATATAAACATACTGCGCATAAATTTTCCCGATGAATGCAATGGAGATATCGGGATTATTTTTCTTTACAAAGCAACAAGTCCTTCGTTTTTTTCAACCATAGACCGTGCGCCGTCTGCCCAGCTGCCAGCGATTCCAGCTAAATTTTATGATTTGATAACTTTGGAAAAAGGATGCTTTTGCGAGGAGCATAAAACCTCTGCTGCAGCCTCTATATATTCTTTAGTGAATTCGCCTTCAGTAAATGGTTTTGACTTACGTGCAATAATCTACGAAGAAGCGCAAACTTACTGGAATGTTTGGAATCATAATGTCGTCTGAAATGGAATTATTTTAACACAGAGAATGATTCATTACATATGAGGCAAATGGGGTTTTCCCCGACACAGAAAAACAAATATAAGTTCGTCCATTTATCTTGGAATAAAATGTTCTCATCAGTGACCTTGCGTTTCCTACTTGTACTCGCTGCCATCACACTCGTTTGATGTCGAAAACTGTTTTCTATTAAACCCTCATTAACGCACTGAGCGAGTGAACGATACGAGAGTGAGTCCATCGCTACCCGTCGTCGTAAGGCTCATAACGCACTGGCGTCCATGGCTCCGGGGTCATGGCTGCGGAGCCAGAACGTTACTAGAGAATGTATGGAGGTGCACGCACTGGGCGGCCAGGCTCTGCTGGCTCCAGGAGCCGGCAGCACGAGCACACGATACAAGCTTCTAAAATGGAAGCCACTTGGCTGCGCTGTTTAAATGTATGTGGCTCCCTATGTGTGCGCACACGAGGAGCCGGCTCCGCAGCCAGTTGAATGCCGCATGTTGCGTGAAGCGAACGTATTGTCTGATTCTGCGATTTTTATGCGATGGCTTTCGACACTGAAAACAATATATAAGGGAGGTAGAGGGTCGGAAGGGTTGTGGGATGTATCGTCCGAGGAGTGTAGATAATGCGACCTTAAGAAAATGAAATGGCAAGAGGTTACAGCTAATTTCGACGTCCATCTTTTGTAAATGAATCACGGATACTGAGCGGCGACTGAACTGGCTCCCTCTTTTTTCTGGCTCCGCAACCATGACTCCGGAGCCATGGACGCCAGTGGGTTATCAGCCTAAGTACGGGCGGGCAGTCAATAACGCCACCGCGGGTTGAAGACCCTTGCTTTAAATATACCACATGCCGGTTACATCGTTTATATTATATTTATGTTTTAAATCTTACATTGGAATAGTTGATGGAATCCTCCCCCCCCCCCCCCCCCCTTCCCTTTCCTAAACCCACTCAGTGAAACTCCTTGGGTAGGCCCTCCTTGACTAGTTTTTTTATTTTATTGAAGGAAAAACAGGCTATAGAATGATCCCTAGATGAATATGTTGTCAAGAATCCCATTTAATCGAAACATGTCAGTATGCAGTTTTTTTCTGTTATAACATGTCAGAGTACTACGATTTGTTTTTTCGAGACAACACTGCGAGTTCGGAAAAGTTATGAGTAAAAAAAAATTTTTTTTTTTCATCTTTACTAGACGGCATTCCTTAAGTCTATTTATTTGTTAAGATAACCGGTTTAAATATTTTGGAGCAGGTAGATGAAAGCGAAATCCTAGAGTCGTTTAAACTCTTTTACAAAAATCCTAGAGTTGTTTAAACTCTCTTACAGTCTCTAGACATGTCACGACAGAGTAGCGGGTGAAAGAGGAGGGGGATATTGTCAGAATTTCGATATCTATTTGGTCGCAGCAGGAACACGATCATGAACATCTGGTAATAAACATTTTAATAAGGTAAGTATATCCTACTAATATTATAAACGCGAAAGTTTGTATGTATGTATGGATGTTTGTTACTCTTTCACGCAAAAACTACTGAATGGATTTTGATGACACTTTACAATAATATAGGTTACACATCAGAATAACACATAACCTATAATTTATAAAGATATATGGTTTTCTATCATCATTATCACAATTTTCCATCACCACGCGGGTGAAACCGCTGGGCGCAGCTAGTGTTAAATAAAATAAATTATTCCTATTTTTATTTTAATTAGAAAGAGACAACGTACTGCATTAGTGTCGTTACGTTCTGTTTTCTTTTGTTCTTTCGAAAAACGCACTCCTTTTGATTACATTCTCGCGCTCTAATTCGAATTTCAAAATATCTTTAAATCAAAATACGAAATTATTTCTGGTCTCGACTGTCAGAAAGATGGCTACATTTTTAAAGTTTTCGATGAAAATGTTATTTTCTTGGCTTTTATGCAGTAAAGAATGTACAGCGGATGTTATACAAACGAATTATGGACCATGGATCGGGGGGGCGGCGCTCCTTCTGGTGACCGCAATAGTAATATTAACTTACTTGATTCTATATCGTTTACCGAAGAATCCTGAAGGTGGTATCCCGCCACCGAAAACGCTACAAATCGTACGTTTACCGACGGTGATAATTAATTCTACCACCAGAAAGCCCGAAAATCGCCGGCGTTAATATTGAAAATTGAAATTCTGAAGCTGTAATTTCGAAATATACCATTAATTAATCAGCATTATAGTTTCATTTAGTAATTTATCCAACGTATTCGTGAAGGCGGCATCCTTCCTGAATATATATATATTATATAGATCTGGTCGCAACTTGCAGACCTCAAATATGCCAGATTTTCAGTAGGTTCATCAGTCTGTTTATGTAGAAGATAACCAGTCACAAGGGACCATTGACCAACCTACAAAATGAGAAAAATATAACGATGTAATGCAAGGAAATATGCAGGTTTCAACAAGGATTAAGATAACTCGGATTGAGGTCCATAGGTATGAATTTACATGAAGCGTAACGGCGTTGGCGTGATGGTAGTTACTGCGCCGTAAGCTATACTAATTTTAAAAATAGGTAAAGTTTGTGAGGTTGTAGAAAGTAATCTCTGGATCTACTGAACCGATTTTAAAAATTCTTTTTCCAATAGAAAGCCACGTTATTTGTGAGTGTCATAGGCTACTCGTATATATTAATCCGAAAAATGAAAAGACTTTTTCGTGGTAGTCGGATTTGCAAAGTAAGTCGGAGAAAAAACGGTCGAACGAAAACGTTTCTAACTAACGCTGCCTTAACAATGAGAGATATATGATTAAGTTCTAGAGAAATGTTGTAGAGCTTGGTAATACCTACAAAAAAGTCAGCGACAGCATATGTCTAAATTTTATATTAAGGTAAAAAAAAGTAGTTTTTTATAATAAAAAAATAATTTAAATCGTTAGGTCGTGTTTATTGGTCATATTATCAACAATTATGAATTCATATCAAAATAAGTAAATTTATCGTCTCAAGCGTTTAAAACAAAAGACTTTTCCCTTTTACTGAATATAATTTCCCTATTACTGCATACATGATTATAGAGATAAGACACTCACAAATAAGACATTCACAAGAAGACACTCACAAATAACGGTAATATAGTCAAATTGGCATGCAAATACGTACATACATATGCAGTAAAAATATAACCCTTCTTTTGGCAGTCAGGAAATAAATCATAGCACTCTGTACTAACCGAACCACACTCATAATTTCATCATAAGTAAAAAGTTTTACCGCCCAACGAAGTGGGCACGGGTCAGCTAGTTTTATTATAAACTAGCTGAAGTTTTACTGCCCACTTCGTTGGGAAGTAAAACTTTTTACTTGTGATGAAATTATGAGTGTGATTTGGTTAGTACTGAGTGCTATGATTTATTTCCTGACTGCCAAAAGAAGTGTTATATTTTTACTGCATATGTATGTATGTATTTGCATGCCAATTTGACTATATTACCGTTTTTTGTGAGTGTCTTCTTGTGAGTGTCTTATCTCTTTAACCATTTATGCAGTAAAAGTGAAGTTGCTGCAAGTTATGCAGTAAAAGGGAAAAGTCTTTTGTTTTAAACACTTGAGACGATACATTTACATACTTATTTTTATATGAATTCATAATTGTTGATAATATGACCAATAAACATGACCTAACGATTTAAATTATTTTTTTAATATAAAACACTACTTTTTGTGACTTAAATATAAAATTTAGAAATATGCTTTGCTGACTTTTTTGTAGGCATTATCAAACTCTATCAAGCACTTCTCTAGAACTTTATCATATATCTCTCATCGTTAAAGCAGCGTTAGTTAGAAACGTTTTCGTTCGACCGTTTTTTCTCCGAGTTAATTTGCAAATCTGACTACCACGAAAAAGTCTTTTCATTTTTCGAATTAATATATAGCCAATGACACTCACAAATAACGTGGATCTCTATTGGTAAAAGAATTTTCAAAATCGGTTCAGTAGATCCAGGGATTACTTCCTACAACCTCACAAACTTTACCTCTTTATAATATTAGTATAGATGATATTACTTCTGGGATTTTTGGACGGATCTTTTAAATATGACATTTTCTTTCATACTATTTACACAAAATAAAATATATTAACAAAATACATACTATTACACAGTTTAGTGATATCAACAAAAATGTTACTGGCGATTTTTTTAAGCCAAACTTAATTACCGTGGTCTTAAAAATACTACAACTGGGGTTTTAAAAATACTACAAATACTCTGCTGGGATTTGTTATGTTCCGCATGCGACGTCGCGTCGACTGCTAAATAGTCCAAGCATATGAGACCCAAACCAGCAAAAAAACCCGGAAAGTTTTTTTGAACGGTTTTATATGACGTATTTTTGGTTTCTGGATTCGAAACTTTGCCACCTCGCCAGAGGAGAGCTAACTTAAGGAATCTCGTAAAACCAATTTTTTTTGCACTTATTTTAGTGTTTTGCTTATAACTAATGAATAATGCATTCTTTGATAATGATGTCTTATAAAAATAAATTAGATGAAATTTCCTATAATTTACATTTATTGACCTAATTCCTATGATGTTCCGAACCGCTGCTATAGTGCGCTCAAAAATGTTTTTTTTTGTAATTTTGACATATCAAACATATGACATATTTTGACAATGCCATTGAAACCAGCCTGGCGAAGTAAATACTCTTCATTTATGATATTAGCTAAGGATTGTGAGTCGACATCCGCGCTTTTTCAACAAGGCTCGTTGAAGACTGTGGCAAGACATTCCGACTTCTCGCAGTAGATTCGCCGATTTTCCAACCCCGGAGCAAAGCCAGAGGTAATCGCCGAGGCAGGGGAGAGGTTCTTGGTGGCGTTGTACGGTGCGAACTACCGCAGCACCAACTTGTTCCATCGGTCATCAACAGAAGAAAGACGATGACGTAGAAGAGAGTTGAAAAAAGGGAGAAGGTTAGTAAAATTTGGCGAAAAGAGAAAAGAGCGGAGGGAAATGCGGAGTAGAAATGTGGAGGACAGAGTTGAGTGTTGAAATCTATTTTTAGACTTTCGTTTTTTTGAAAATGTACCATAAAAGTTCACCTACAACTTTTGATATGTGCCTATTCCTTAATCTGTATATAGCAAATTGCCCCCCCCCTCCCTACTGCTCTCTGACATGATACCTCATTGACGTTCGGCGTTGATAGTTCAAAATCAACCTACTGTACTATCTTTTCACTCAACACATTTAGTTTTATTCACGATTAGCAGATATAGCCCATGGGAGTTTCGCGGTTTTTCAAAACCTGGCAGGCTCATCACCTGGCCTAAGGAAATCATAATATTATTGATTTTGGGCATATATTTTTCATTTTCATAAGTTGGGCATATAACGTTCGTAGTTCAGGCATCACCGCATTTCCTACGTTTTTCACTAAGTGACAAAGTGACCATTTCTGAGCGCGCTCTACCGGCCGTTTTGAACATCGTAGGAATTAAGTTTTTCAACAACTTGAGTTGTCGACTACAACGGGCGAGCCCGTCACCACAGGGAGTTTTAACGATTAGTCGTTCTATCTCCCTGGAGTGAGCGTAGAAGACTTTGGACAAAACAATCCAGCGTCTAGCTACGCCACAACCCGTTAGAGACCAACGCCTTACCGCGAGATAGCCAGTTATGTTACCTGGCGGGCCCGACACTCGCGCCCTAACTACCAATTGTGACCAGATTTCTCCGGTCTCTCGATTGGTTCCGAGTTCGAGGTCGCTTGCGCAATCCTCTCCCTTACGAAGCGGTGAAACGGTGTATACCGAATCTATCTCTGATCATGGCGTCCTTTGCCCGCCTATTACCCGGGAACGGATGGCCAATGGTCAATTCAAGAGCAGTCGCCGTAAGGTACGCAACCACACCCGCTCTATAGAAAACAATACAGCTTCCAGACTCCCCCGACTATTGGTCGGAGTGCACAATCGATTGTCTTGCGCCGCACGGTGCGCAGACCGTCCAGGAGCGCCAGAGGTTTGATTCCCAGGGGAGGTCCTTCGCCCGAACGTCCTACCCAGGTTCGCACCTCGTGCGTGGAGGCCGTCGGATAGGTGTTGACCCGTGAGTGTGACCGACCCTGAACACATGGGTCTTCATGGCCAACCCAGCATGGGCCCATTAGGGCCCATAAGTTTTTCAACAATAAATATTAATTATAATTATTAAATGTAGTGAATAAAGTTCAATTGTGCAGTCTAGATTCACCTGCGGTTGACACAGGATGCGTCCCGAATGTACTCGATCGCCATTTGCATATCGGTCTAATTATAATGGGAAGCAAAAGTATATAACAAAAGACCGAGTCAATGGCGGTATAACCATTCCCAACTGGGCAACCGGTTGAAGAGGTCTCAGCGGCATAAGGTCCTAAATAGACCTAAAATGTCTGGTGCAGAAGGCAACGGGAGACCACTGCACTATAAATCCCTAATCGTTAGCAATGCAATAGTCAAAAATAGCCATGGTCCCGAGTGCCCGGCGGTCCTTTAATCGGTCAGGGGTGCTAAGAATCCCCGGGTGGAA
Organism: Micropterix aruncella; assembly: GCA_944548615.1. NCBI lineage: Eukaryota > Metazoa > Arthropoda > Insecta > Lepidoptera > Micropterigidae > Micropterix > Micropterix aruncella. Next base: position 10,238,887 of record OX155959.1, on the reverse strand, counting down.
AACTGGACCGTGATCACCAGTACGGAACAGCTTTTCCGGATGGCGCAAGACCGACAAAAGTATTCAGAGCTAACGGCCTACCTCCAGTAATGGAGAGGCACTTCGAGAAGAAGAAGAAGGAATTAAGTACAAATATGTAAATTGTAGAAAATTTTAACTACTTTATTTTTTTATACAACAGTTATTATCAAGAAATGCCTCATTCGTGAGTTGTTGCGAAAAACTAAATTAAGTGCAGAAAATGCGGTTTTTTGCGATGCTCGAAGTTAGCTCATATCTGGCAAGGTGAAAATGGTATTCAGCGACCAAAAATACATATAAAGCGTTTGAGAAAAAATCCGGATTTTTTTCCTGAGAAAATCCCAATATGCTTGGGCTATAAACGATTGCCATGCATTTCGGATTCACAGCGGATAGTAAAAATAGCCTAACAGTTTCACTAGTGGCGATGGCGAACAGACGGACTGAAATGAAGGGAATAAGTACGCGCGTCCGTAGCCGCGATGGTCCACCGATGAACTTAGGGTTCAAATAAGTAAATATATTAGAAAGAAAAATAAACACGACTGCCGTTACAGAAAGTGAACTATTGTATTTATAATTATTTTTATTACGGTTTTTTAAGAAATATTTGTGATTTATGTACCTATTTATCTATATATACGCATGTATATTTCCAGAATGTACTCAACGAGACCTTTCATTTGACACTAAACACGATATACTCGTATTTATGTTAACTTATTGACATTTGGACATTTAAATAACTAGGTACTTACTCTTCCATTTGGAGAGTTGAGATACCCTATGACACTCGGAATGACAACGGTTCTAAAAATACTACACACTTCTAAATCCGATCAAGCGTTTAGAAGTTATGGTGGAATAAAGAAATGGAAAATGTACATAGATGAACCCTGAATACATTACAACTCTTTTTTGTTGGGCAGTCCTTTAAAAAGTCCTTTTCCTGTGAAGATATAAAACAAAAAATATTTCGTTAATCAATCTCATAGTCAAAGAATTGAATAACACTGTAAATAAATTGAACCATCCGATATTTACACTCACAATAAAATCACCAAGTTGATTTTCTTGTGAAATCAAAAACAATCCTGTTTTTGTTTAAAAATTTGTTGAATATTACTGAAAAACTGATAAATTTTAAAATATCTCCCACTGCTTAGGGATTTAGGAGATTCATCAAGTAATTTTTCGTTTTATAGATATTTCTCTGTGTATTTCACATAAGATAAAGAAATTTATTAAATAAAACATTAGTTACATGAAACTTCAGACCTTTATCTAACTATTCGTATAGCACTTGTAATTATACATTTTATTTTCATTATGTGATGTGGTATTAAGGGTGGTACACTTGCTACCAGTAGATTACGTGCTTCTACCCATATACTTCTTCTTCTACTTTTTCTTTTTGTTTCCTCGGGGTGGCGGCTGACAGTGTGGCTATCGCCTAATGGCATCGCCAATTGATGACAAGCATTGTGCTATCCCAGGTGTCCTGGCCGCAGGATGCTCACGGTGGTTTCGAAAGTTTCGATGACCCTCGATCTGCGCTGGGTATCCACACTCGCGTAGTAGTCCAAGATGCAGCGACTAAAAAGTGCCAGAGTTTTGTAAAAGCTGATACTTTCAGATCAGACAGTATTTTGGCCATAGAATGCTGGGGTAGAGTCAGCAGGTCTGACTCCGGAACACCTGGTGCTGGCGTACTATGAAAGGCGTAATTTTAATTAGTACCCCAATAGTGTTTTGGAAAAGCTGAAAATTCATAATTAGTCAGTGGATGCAATTCAGAACTCGAAACAAATGACCAGACCGCTTAACAATAGAATGCGTGGCGTCAGCAGCGACTTCGAATCCGTGACCATGGACAGGTCATTGATTTTAGCATTCGTTCTTTTTGGCTCTATTTGTGTACCAGATGATCGCATTCGTGTTATCGGTTTATTTCTTTCCCGACTTCAAAAAGAAAAAAAATGTTTCCAACCCTGTATTTGGCTGAATTGGAATCATGATGCTTATGCGCCTTAGTAATATTATAACCTCTTGATATATGACTTTTGAATTCTCTCTTTTTATTTCTTCTTTTTTATCATTTATACCTCTTACGGTAACTTTTTATCATTTTTTATCATTTTTACCTCTCAGAACATATTTTCAATTTCAATTTTTCAATTTCAATTTATTTCCAAAAAATCTTAACAGATTGTAGAAACGTAATATCTAGGTACAGTTAAATTAAGTCTATTCGTCCGTTTTTACAATATCCAAATTTATCACCACGTACATACAGTTCAACGTACTTCATTATTGTATTTAGGATATATCGATTAGCAACATTTTAGTACTGGCGATACTCAAAACCATTTTTAAGATGTACTTACTAATACCACAAATATAAAGTAATCAAGAAATATAAAATATAAAATTTTCCTATAGAAAAAATCAGAATAATTCAAAATAGCTACTTAAAATTGTCCATAAAAATGGCCAAAAAATTTACAAAATCATTTAAAATTAACAAACTCCTCGATCGAATAAAAAGCTTTGTCTAATAAGAATTCTTTAGATAATTTTTTGAATAAGCTTTCCACTTTAATTGTTTTTAAACTTTCCGGTAGCCTGTTGCCCGGAGTATTTTGTGTTTTGCCTTGCTGTGTTGAGTTTAGTACATGGTATATAAAAAAAAAAATATTTCTCGTATTTTTAGTATGTGTATCTTAAAACTTTTTATAATGTGTTTTATTATTAAAAAACTCAGTCAGTAACTTAAAGAGATAGAGTGAGGTTAAGGTGAGGATTCTTAACCTTTTAAAAATGGGTAGACACGACTTTTCCCTTTTCACCTTTGCAATAATCAATGAAGTAGTCTGTGCCATACTGAACTATATCATATACGCTTTTAAGAAAACATCGTGAACGCCGTTTTTTATGTAATCATACTTTGGTACCAGGTACTGGCAATGACACGTTGATATTTTGTATTAATTTTGAAATAGGAAGGAACGAAAACACATTTTTCAAAATTACGTCAGTTTATTTTACACTTGTACAGATTATTGAAAAATCAATTCCAAATTTTATTGTAGTTTAATTTTTCTTTCATTATACAAAAATGTCCGATAATCAGAATAATAATTATGACTATAACGTAATTTTGGCAACAGCTCTAATATCATTACTTCCGTCTCAAGGTAATTTGTTTTTTTTTGAATATTTTAATTTCTCATCGGACGTGCTCATCTCAAGGGTTCTCCCGGCTACCTCCTAAAATTTGTTCTTGATTCAACCCATTCTTAAGAAATTGCTGTATCGTCGACCTGGCTTTGCAGAAAGTTGTTTAAATTAATTTAAAGACTTTTAAATTTCAGAGCGTCAAATTCCCAATCATTGGCTGGAACAACTAAATGGTATGGTGGAATCCGAGGAAGAGCTACGGCTGAGGAACCAGTATATCTGGATTTTTCTGCATATGCTGCAGATGGGGACGCTTTTACCACCCTTTGACCAGATGCCGCCAAACAAAATTAAAGGAAGAATCGAAGATGTCTTGGTTTGTTGATATAACTTACATTGTTGTGACTCACTCACTGTCGCTTCACCACGTTTGGCGGTCCTCTACTTTCTATTTGCAGTCATTCACTCCACACAATATCAGCCAACCGCTAGTTGGGCTTTCCTTGTGTCCTCTTGAGGAAACGTGTAGTATTATTGGGAATTATTGTACATATGATATTGTATGCGATCTTATGCGAGGACAATTTTGAAGACCTTACAATGTTGCCGTTCAATATATGTTACAATGTTGCCGTTATATATGTTAGTTTATAACAATGTTATTTTCAAACTATGTTAGTTAAAAACTATTTTGCATATATGCTAGCACCAGGGCATAGTGGAGTGCGTTTTTTTGCATTTTAACCGACTTCAAAAAAAGGAGGAGGTTATCAATTCGGTTGTATTGTTTTTTGAATGTTTGTTACCTCAGAACTGTGTCAGTTATGAACCGAGTTCGTAAATTCTTTTTTAATTTGGAAGGATACACTTTCAGATTGGTCCCATTTTTATCAAAATCCTGTCCTGATGATGAGATCTATGAGTAGTTGAGGGAACTCCTCAAATATTATTATATAAAGTTGAACATTTACATGTTGGTTCAGTTCCGATGACAATGCATTTTTTAAAAATAAGCATGACCTTATTTTACACCCACGGTTGGCTCCCTACGAGGGGACTCAACGGTCATCAGCACAAACACGAAATTTTGTATACGCATTCAGTTATGATAGCCCGTTCTAAGTGTAGCCATGACATGGCTGCTGCACCCAGAGTTGGCTCCCGGCGAGGGGTCTCCGCAACGGTTATCACCACTGACACGACATTTTGTATATGCATTTAATTATGACATCCCGTTCTAGGTTTCACCAAGACAGGACTGCGGCACCCCGGTTTGGCTTCCAGCTAGGGAACTCCTCTACGTTCAACAGCGCAGACACAAAATTTTGTATACGCATTCAATTATGATAGACCGTTTTAAGTTTCACCATGTCATGGCTGCTGCATTTATAAAAAAATGGTGTCGGTTTCATTTTGTTAAAATTTTAGATTATTATCTCTAAAATAATTTTCGAAAGATCTCAGAAAATAACAAAATACTCGAAATAGTTATTCTATTTGGGATAATTTTTACTGTATTTAGTATATAAATTAAAAATTCTCTGAGGAATGGTTAGACTCGACAAATTCATAATTTCCTTGAGGCAACACACAAATATGACCAACAATGGGCATTTTATAAAATTATTTCTAACTGTTGTTTTATTACCAATTTAAAATAATAACAGAGCTCTCATCTGCCTTAATTCTGCAATCTACCTAACCTAACCAACTGTGATTACCAAACTAAACAATATCCAAAGGACGGCGTGCCTCATGACAACTGGCGCAATGTCCTCCACTCCTGGAGCAGCTCTAGATGCACTGCTGAACTTACCGCCCCTACACATTCATTTGCAACAGGTGGCGAAAGCCAGCATGTACAGGCTATCTGCCCGAGAGAAGGTAAACTGGATCTCACAAGCACTAAGATCAGTTCTTGACTCAGTCAGTGAAAATCCAACCCTCAACATGGTATCAGACACCATGCTCCCACTCCTAAACTTTGGAAAACTTTTTACAGTGGAACTGCCGCCCAGAGACGACTGGCTAAAAAGCCAACTGCAATGGGAGGCCGGTAGCCTTAAATGGTATACTGATGGGTCCAAATCGGGACTTGACGTAGGCTGTGGTATATATGGAGAGCGACCAAACTTCAAAAGAAGTGTAAACTTGGGAAAATACGCCTCCATATTCCAAGCGGAGGTTTACGCCATTATTGAATGTGCGGATATCAACCTCCAAAAGGACTACGCCAACCACCGTATCTATATCCACTCGGATAGCAAAGCAGCTCTTATGGCACTAGCCTCGAATACCATTAATTCAAAGCTAGTGCAAAACTGCATATCACTACTGAATTCCCTGGGCGAAAAGAACAGGGTAATACTAAGATGGGTTCCCGGCCATGCAGGAATCGAGGGAAATGAAAAAGCCGACGAACTTGCTAGGACGGGAGCAAAGGGAACGTTATACGGCCCTGAACCCTGCTGTGGCGTACCAAAAAGCCTTGCAAACCTAATGCTCAAACAAATGTGTTTAGAACAATCCGTCAACCACTGGAACAACACGCCAAGGTTGAATCATTCCAAAGCGCTCATTAAGCCTTACGACCGTAAGACGGCCCGTGAGGCCCTATCGCTAAATAGGAACAATCTACGCATACTGGTAAGGGCGCTCACGGGGCATTGTGGCCTGAACAAACACATGTTCAACCTCAAGCTCAAAGACACAAAAATGTGCAGGTTCTGCCAAGGGGCAGAGGAAACTCCCCAGCACCTCATGTGCGAGTGTGGCCCGCTGATGCGTAAAAGATACAACCACCTGGGTGGTCACTACCTCCAACCTGAGGAGGTAAAACAATCTGGCGCCAAAAGCCTGCTGCGGTTCTTGAATGACACGGGGCTTAGCGCAGAACTATAGTAGGTGGCGAGCACAATAGATCAGCAATGGTCGCAGTGTTACAAGGCTCATAAAGACCTTAGAAAAGCCCCACTCAACAAATAAAATAAAAAAAAAAACCTAACCTAAGCTTGTTTTTTAAAATGTGTTTTTACTATTAACTTATTAGATTAATGTAATCTATGTAGATATCTTCGTCTTAACTTTTTGCAAGTGATTTTAAAGTAAGTGAGGGTAATGCTGGGATACACTCATAGCTTTTTATAAGTACCCCATTAAAGCTTATATTCTATTAAAATTTGCTAAGCGCAGATAATTTCCACCCTTTATACAAATTTGATATATCTTAAAAAAGATCTTGCGACATACCTACATTATATATACTTAACTTTTTTTTCGAGAAAGTATATACCTGGTATTTTTTGTTCGTCCACTATCTACGCTTCCTAATTGATACCATAATATTTATGTATTATTCGAAAGTTAATGTTATGTTTATTGTTGATTTCAGACTGAAGAAACTATTATGCGGCTATCTGCCGGATTACAGGCCGAGCAACCAAGAGGTAACGATACCTGGCTTGAGAACATCTTGATTGGGGACGTAGAACCCAGAAATCCACGACAATCTCCAGTTTCGCCTTCTGAATTCTTAGAGTCTCAACCGATACCGACCTTTGGAGCTATTTGCTATTTTGTTGCTTTTGGCGAATCCGACCAAACCACAGATTAAAAATAAAATGTATTTTCACGCCATCTATCGTAAAATTTCCGTATCGCTAAAATTTTACGTTTCGATATGCTTGCTTAGAATGAAACAGTTTGGTCTTCAACCGCTTGATGTCTCTACTAGTATTTTATTAAATTAAATTAAATTGCCACTTTTTTGTGTTGTGTTTTCAAATGTTTTCAAAAACGACTTACTCTCCGATTTATTCGATCCTAGATTTTGAAGACAGAATAGTTTTGATGGCGTTTTATTACGCAATACTTTAAAGAAACGTACTGAAAAGAAACACAGATCATTGATTTTATGCACAGATGAAGATACCAGTGCCACTTACAATTGGCCATTTATTAGATGCCATATATGCATGACAAAATGTCTAACCATTCTCACGCTGCTCGGCTTCAGTAGCGTATTTGACTCTTCTACTTTTGGAGTAACTCTGTTTTCTCAGCTTGTCAGATGATATTCTTAGGTACGGTGCGACCCAAGTAGTGTGTGTGTCTTTGAACAGCTGTTCGGATGTGGTTCGGATACTGTCGATTCCTATATATATACTGGCATTCTGCAAAGAGGGGTTTATCCCAGACGTATCTCACGGTGTTTTAATTAATTCAGCAAAAACGCAATATATACTCTATTTTTTAGTTATTTATTTATTTATAAACTACATACCTACATACACATTCAAATGTACGAGCACAAAAAAAGAAACCTACGACCCAGGAAAAAATAGGTTATAGGTATACTTCTACATTTAGGTATACATCTGTATGGGCCTATGTTAAATATCGCAATTAAATGTAAATATTAGTTTTTATAATATTTACATTTAATTCCACTAAAAGTTCATTATTTCACTGAAGTTTCTAAAATACGAGTAGCTAATAAAAAAAAGGCAACTAATTTAAGGGTTCTTAAAAGAACCTTTTAAAGGTTTTCCCTTTCCTAACGATATCTAGGCTCCATTACTGAGTCAAAGTCATCATCAACAACCAAATTGCTGTTAGACAGCAGCATCATTTGACCAGCCCTGGATCTACGTTTTTTTTCGAGCTGGGGCAAAAACATGACGTTAAAAAAACAAAAGTTAATATTAAAAAACATATAAGAAAGTTGAAGACCCAAAAAGAAATTCACTCGCATTTCACCAGATGTTGGCACAATTTAGCATTACCCCGTCCATCTCTGGAATTATTCAAAAGGGATCCAAATTATGTTGGAATGGTGTGTTACAATAAACTGCCTGAGAATATTAAAATTATATGTTAAAACGGAAAAATAGCCCAATTTAAATCGAAATTTAAAGGCTACCTTATTGCGAGAGAATTATATAATATTAACGAATTATAATTGACAATTTCCATCTCGATTTTATTTATTTAACTTTACATTTGTACCATTTTATGGATTATGATATTATTACTATTATTTCTAATTGTCTCCGACAATCAATTATATTTGTTAATTGGTGGACCATTTAATTTTAATATTATAATTTCATGACTAACTGTAGTTATAAATATCTAATATAACTATCAATTGTATGGTGAGTCTCTAATGAAATATTTAGTATCCATTTTAAAGTTATTTTAAAATTAAGCGGCCATTTAAAGTGTCTAAACAACTATGTACCTAAAAGTTTTTGAAGACAATAAATGCGATTTGATTTGATTTGATTTGATGACAATGGCGCCCCTTACCTGAGCATGTGAGATTATTGATTTTAAAAACTAATATACTGGGTGGTATTTTGTATGACCGGGAAATACATTATATAAATTAGAACCTTAAATAAATTACCACTCTACATTACCTATTTGTTAATAACTTTTCTTTATATGTGTCATTAATATAGAATTCATACAACCAGTGTAGACAATGCATAAGCTAGACACACCTTCAATTTTTAGATACCATGCAGTAAAATTTACTATCTAATCTTGCTACAGATTTTCTCATCGAGCTTTCCTTTCCGTAAAAGTATCTATTACCACATAAATTAATATTTTTAGTGAGACGTTTGAAAGAGTAGTTAACAAAGAAAACCAACGCGAATTATTCGCACACCTAATCAGCCACATAAATACTACCGCCGCTTGGCATTCGGCCGTTTGCGTTTATTCGGCTCCGCTCGTGTAGCCCCGTCCCATTCTGTTTGTGGGGAGGAGACCCTACACATATTGCACACGCGTTCAAAAATCAACTTAAGATGCGTTCCAAAATCAAATGAATAATCTATAGTTCGACGCGGCCTGGATGCTAGGCGCTTTAGTGAAACAAGGTTTACACACATGAATTTGGCGCCCACTTTAAATTGTCGCCCGGTGAAGGTACCCCGGTTTGCCCCCCCCCCCAACCGGGGCTGCTTTTGACTACACATCACTGGATCACCTCACCGGTGGTGAAAGGTTTCGTGCAGCTTGGGCCACAAGATCCATTTTGTTCTCGGATCGGCTCAACTCACGATTCAGCTCTTATTCAGAAGCCTCCTCGAGTGGAAGGCTACCCCGGGTAAGACTCCCGTGTCTCAGGCCTCAGAGCTGGTGGACCGGTTTCTCCCAGCGGGATTCCATCCCGGCGCCACTGGACGGTTTGCGCACCAGTCGGCGAAGCCAATCGGTTGTGCATTCTGACTAATTGCTGAAGGGGTCTGGAGACTATGGAAATATACTGTTTCCTAAGCAGCGTGGGTGGATGGTCAACACCTGTTGTTATGCCATTCTTGAGATGACATTGGGCCACTAGATTCCGTGTGGCACTACGTGCAAAGAATTCCCAGGTCCGCGATAAATTCAAACTGAATTACCGCTGTAATACAACAGGTACAGGTTGCGTAAGCGACTTTGGCCCTGTAACCAATCGGGAGGACGGTTACGGGAGGTTAATCCTGAAGGTTAATTCCAGACGGAGATATCCTGCCAAAACTGGTAGTTAAGGGGTGAGGCTGGTTACCTTTCCCGGTGCCTCGCCGTAAGGCGTCGGTCTCTAACGGGTTGCTGGTGAACTAGACAGTAGATTTTCTTGTCCCCAAGTCTTCTACGCTCATCCCATGGCTGAAAGAAGGATCTATATCGTTATACCAGCCTGGGGTGACGGGTTCGTCCGTTGTAGTTGACACCGCCCTACTAATTCACCTCACCACCTTATTGCGACACTGCCAGTATCAGTAACACTTTCAGTATTTTCACCAATAATCTTTGCAAAAAAACGTGTTATATTTGGCCCGCATGACACCATTTCTGAACGCCCTGCTAATTATATACTCGACTTTAGATAAGCTCGAGGTGTTACGAAATGTTTGCATGTATTTCCATCGATTGCTTGAATGGCGGCATTCCACAACGCACCAAGAGACTAGCTGCATAATAAAAGGATACTTTTATAGTAATCCCAATAAAACATGAAAATCAACATTATGACGCTAATTGTATATTTGGTGTTATTCGAGACGATTTTCGAAATTCGGGTGAGGTATTTCTAGAACATAAGTATTTCGACATGCATTTGGAAAGAGGTTAAAATTAATGTTTTGCAGTTTTTTGAATTTGCAGATTTCCGGATTATTTTACGCCAAAGGACTTTTTGGATTCTTATTCGGAGCAGTTCACAGGAATTGTTTATGTAGTAAGTGAAATATTATTTTAAGAAACTATTACAGTCCTTCTGGTGATATTTAATTAGAAGAGGTTCCTTGGTTACAGGCTGAATTAGTGAATTTCGTGACATTAGGAGTACATATTATGAGAGGATGTCATCGCGGCCGAGAAAGCCATCCTCGAATCACGCGAGAGGGATGAAGCTACACAGCGAGAACGAGACTGTGATGTTCTAAATTTGAAGCGCAATCTAGATTACCGAATATCGGGTTGATACCTCCTTAAGTAAGATGATCTCCTAATATTTCGAATCTGATAGAAGAAAGATATGTTGATGATATGAACATTGTATGGGTTTCAATGCCATAGTACGTTTTGGTAACCCTTCTGCGCCGGCTACAGGCAGATGGCGCTGATAGCATTGTCCAGCAAAACTAATAGCAATTTATTTGGCCTTCTATATTATCATTGATAATGAATGGGTTTTTATAATGCCATCTATTGCATTTTAAATATAAGCTTATTACATCACAGAAATATTACGAAGAGATAAACTGCTATTTTATTCTACCTGAACATATAAAGCGCGTAATTATTATGTCGTATTAAAAAGTTCTTCAGTCAGATGATATTTATTTATTAGAAGAGCGTTTCTCCGTTCTGGGCTGAAGTAGTAAATTTTGAGACATTAGGAGCACATGTTGTGAGAGGACCCCCTCTGACTACCCAGTCATCGCGGCCGAGAGAGCCGTCATCGAATCCCTCGAGAGGGAAGAAGCTACGCAGCGTGAGAGTCGGTGATGTTCTAAATTTGAAACCGCAATCTAGACCGTGCGAGAGTACAGAATATAGGATTGATACCTCCTCGTGTAACATGATCTCCTGATATTTCGATCCCGATGCAAGAAATACGTTGAAGGGATTGTGCCATAGTACGTTTTAGTAACTTTTCTGCGCCGGCGATATGCAGGTGGCGCTGAGAGCATTGTCCAGCGAAACTAATAAAAATTTAATTGGCCATCTATAATAACATTGAAAATTAATGGTTTTCTATAAAACACAGATTTGATTATAAAAAAAAACAATATTTAACCAACGATAACAATAATAATATTCAGTTATTAGTGCTATCTATCGCATTTTATATAGGCTGATTACACAACAGAAATAATGCGGAGAGATAGAATGCCATCATTAGACTATCTGGACATTAAAAAGCGTAATTATTAAATATTGACTTATTTGTATACCAAATTAAAAATTGTCATCTTTATGTAAATAATATTAAAACAGTAGTAGCTATAATTTTAAAAAATCATTTTTTATATTATTAATTTACTTTGAAATTGGATACCGTTTAGGCGCTATACTGCCATAACACGAACGCTACCATATTGAATGAACATGAGAGAAGATTGGTACTATGGGTGCCATCTACAAGTTGCGTTTCGTAGATAAATCCTAGCTGCCAAAACTTATATAATTGGTGACGCAGTCGGGTACCGTCTAGGTGAGGCAGTCGGGTAGCATATGTAAAGTATGTGCTCAAATAGGTTAGTATTAGAGCAGTACTCACAACATGACATATTAGGAGAAAACACTGGAAAAAAGCGAAAAAAAATCTAAATAAGAATGGCCGTATATAGGGTAGAGTATTTGTAATCTTTTGACGCCGCATTGAATTGAATATAGTATTCCATACAACCTCCATCAGCGTTGAAAAGTGAATTTTCGAAAAAAGTAACATGCATCCTTCTTCCACTAAGCCCTGAATACACACTCTTTTTATATCCAGCATGTCAGACGAGTATATATACTAAAAAGTTTAAAAGTGGTTCTAAACAATACTTTCCCCAATGATCTTGATATTATCGCATAATAGAGACATACGATTGTTTTCCAGATATTGTAATATTAAAAAAATCACAACTTGATATGTTTACCTTTTCACAAGGTCTTTATATCCATCATCTCAGACGAGTATAAATAAATACAAAATATTTATAAGCGGTTCTAAACAACATATTAATCAATGACCTAGATTTTATCGCGTAATACGGATCATGGGATTGTTTTCCAGATTTGTGATATAAAAAAGATGTTTTGATATGTTCTTAATAAACAATTCCATTTTTTTAGAATGCGGGACATCAAATGCGCACGGCGGCTTAAGACATGGAAGAATGTTAGGGGGAGAGACTACTGCCCCTCACGAATATCCTTGGATGGCTCTGATTTATGTGAAAGACCGATTTATTATCCCTGGAACGCTGATATCTGATAGACACGTCATTACTGCTGCTAGCAGGATGATAGGGTTAGTAGACATTTTTCAGTAATATGAAATCAAAGGCTATAGAATTCGTTTGACTTTGGGCTCGATTACGTTAATTCGTAAATTAATATCGGATAATAGCCCATGCGAACTGGACAGAGTAGTACGTAAGGGCAGAATGTAAAATTAAAACGTTCGTATATTTTCCCGCACATAAACTACCTGGCGACCATAAAACCATCTGAATTAGTTTAAAATCATTTTGTCGGTTGTTTTAGGATGGAGAAGTTACAATCATTCATTTCATATTCCGCTCTCACGTATTGGACTGTCTCGCTCGCATGAACTAAATCCGAGTTTAGTTCACAAAGAAACGCAATCGGGCCTTTTATAAACGGATTTACCCCGTAAAATGTGTAGTATCCCACGTTTCAGCGATGTTTCTTCAATTATTTATTTATTTCATAAACAATTCAACATTACCAAGTCGTTGAGATGTTATGATATTAAACATGTAGGTATGGAAAGAAACATATTTTTTTTTGTAGGTACATATAAATGTTTATCCAACAGGGATCGATGTTGACAGTCTGTGGCTGCTATGTTATTTTGGCGGCGTCTCAAATCTGTTGTTTATTAGTATTATTCAGTCACTGATTCCAAATCACCATGGCAAGTTACACGATATTCAAACGTTCGAGAAATTTGACAATCCCCATCCGCGTAACGCCAACGACAGGCGTTAGCCGTAACGTATACCTCTGCTCACGTCCCCCGCACCCTATCCTCGCAACGCCTTGCCGCTTGAGAGTGCGCTAACTGTTCTAACTCGTTATACTGTGCTTCTGACGGCCTGGTGTGCAGCGCAGCGAGCTCACGGATGTGCTCGTGCGGCGAGGTGTTGGCCCTTAGGTACATAGCGCGTGCGAGGTGCTTCCCATATATCTATATAGGTATATAAAAGAGGGTTGTGACTGACTGACTTATTGATTAATCATCGCCGAGCCGAAACCGCTGAAGCTACTAATATGAAAATTTTCACAGAGGGTCCTATATACCTATAGTTGGGAGGCGCTCACTAAGAGGGGGTTTTGTAAATTCAACTCCCCCTTTAAGGGATCGAAAAGGAATGATTTTTTTGGCGGTTTTCTTAATATCTCTTAATTTTTATGAAATAATAGATCGGTTTTAATCAAAAACAATTCCCCATATAAATGTCTGGAAAAGATATCCAGGATTTTTCCCTAAACATATCTTGAAAAGAATAATCGGGATTAAAAACATGTTAAAACATGCGTATTTCCATGTATTACATCCTTATATTTTTCTCAGTGTAGTTTGGAGTAGGTACACCGCTCACCCCCTAGAAATGTAATAATAATATTATGATGCACTCCGGACGGTGAAACCATGGCAGTCCGGGTTGTATTTTTTTTTCTTTTCAGGTTAATACCATACGAAGTAAAAGTATCTCTAGGCGTATTCGATACGTGTATTCCCAGTGTGACGTCATTAAACGTAAGCGTATCTGCGATTTCTTTGCATCCCATGTTTGATGTCAGTTCAAGGGCAAATGATATTGCGCTTCTCAGAATGGCACATCCCACAGCATTGGGAAGGAATGTATCGCCGGTTTGCCTGCCAGATCCTGGTAAGTAAAAATTAATCTGAATAATATGAATTTTTCATATATGAAATCGTCGAAATATAAAAAAATGCATCTCCCACTATTTTTGGTTTATTATTTTTATTTATTCATAGTAAACAATTTAAGTCTAATTTAAATTAGTAAAAAGTATATATAAAGGCAATACTTAGAATCATGTTGAGGAAGCCTAGGCGTTATATTCTGATGACCTGTTTGTTGAGGCACATTTGCTTGATTTGAGGCAGTTGTATTGCCTCAAAGCAATAGTTCATCTAAAAAACACCAATGGAAATGAATATTGTGTTTCTCCGGAAAACAGTGAGATATTAGGTCGTTATAAAGGAAACTTTGAAGTGCCGAAACGTCTAACGTCTTTTGGACAACGTCACTAAAGCTTTCTTGCTCCAAGAATATCATGAGTAAAAAGGACATATTGGGAATTAGCAGCGAACAACAAAAATATCAACTTACATTATGGCTAACTAGCTGCGCCCAGCGGTTTCACCCGCGTGGTGATGGAAAATTGTGATAATAATGATAGAAAACCATATGTCTTTATAAATTATAGCCTATGTGTTATTCTGATGTGTAAGCTATATTATTGTAAAGTTTCATCAAAATCCATTCAGCAGTTTTTGCGTAAAAGAGTAACAAACATCCATACATACATACAAACTTTCGCGTTTATAATATTAGTAGGATAAACCTTCGTAGGAGTGAGACAGAGAAAACAATTATTACAATTTTAAAATAAATAAATATATTTTATTATTTTATTTTTTTTATATACACATATTTATATTTACTCTATTTAAGTATTTAATATATACTTTTTATTACTAATTATTATACGGGATGTTATTACTGGCCGGACATTTTTTTTCTGTGGGTGAATCAGTACAACGTGGTAAGCAACTTTTGTTTTTTTTTTTGGTTTTTTTTTTTTAATTTGAAAATTTGAAGAAGTTGACTGTTAAATAATGGTTTGACAAGCATTTGAGCGCGCTGCGCCATCTAGCGGTAGGTAGATAAGTCGTAAATAAACAATATCAGCTACATTTTACCAACCGCTAGATAGCGCATCGTGATCATAGCTTTTCATAATATTTAAAAATAAAATAAAATAAACAAATTTTCGAAAAAAAAAAACTGTTTTTTTCATTTTTTTAATTAAAAGTTGCTTATTTTGTTGTACTAATTCACCCACAGAAAAAATGCCCGTGCAGTAATAACACCCCGTATATTATTATAAATTATTATTTATTATTACTATAAAATATTATTATATATTGTTAATTATTATTACTTGTTTATAGTTCTAAAATTATTTTGGTGCAGTGTAAATTTCATTTTAAATTAATTTTATTCTGATATTTTGTGTTGATTTTGGAAGTTACGTATTTTATAATAAATTTTGCATTGATGTTAGAACAGGCTCTGTCTAGTTAGGAGCAACACAATCCATGTTTAGGTGCTCACGTTGTAATTTTTTGTAGAGTAATAAATACATACTTATAATTTAATAAGCAGCAAACACTTGCTGCCCAATAAAATATATTTAGTAAATTAACCTTAAATTAGTTACCTACACACCTACCAAATAGTCACCTACACAAGTAAGGGGCTCTCTAGACGATCAAGCATGCTTGTCAAGCATCGCGTCGCGGACTGCAATAGGATCGTAAACCGCAGGAAATATGCATTTTTTTCAATATTTACCAAAAATGCCTTATTTTGTAGTTTATACCAGGGAGTCACGTTAATTAGACGTAATTGATTGATGAATAACGTGATTCCCTGGTATAAACTTCAAAATTAGGCATGTTTGGTAAATTATAAAAAAATAATATTTGCATATTTCCTGCGGTTTACGATCCCCTCCAAGCCCGAGACGCGATGCTTGACAAGCTTGCTTGATCGTCTAAAGTGCCCTTTATGTATTAAGTATTAACAAAAAGTTTTTTACCTAGTACAACATTACTCCGAGTGATTATAGGTACAAAAAAAAATCGTTTCAAGGCCTTCCTTATGTACATGCACAATATAAGCATTTTTTGTGTTGGGGGAAGATGACTATTTTTGGTATGTAATAAATATGGGTTTTATTTGTATGTAGGTAACATTGAATATAATATTACCACCATGACAACTATCATGATAGTTATGTATTTAATAATTACATTTTAAGCATTTAATTTTGTTACGCATCTAAGTGTAGGAATGCCTATCTACTGGATTAGTTGATTGTATTGTATTGTATTGTATTGTATTGTAAAGGCTGGAAATAGCTCTGGAATTATGCGTTTTTTAAGTGAGTCAAGATATCCCGTGATTTATTCAATTTCGTGTCATTGCACTGCAATATCTTTTTATCAGTAATGGAATGCAAATGTAGGGATTCGTTAACTTTCTTTACCATTTCTAAATTTACATTGCCATTCAAAATAGTATTGTCATTCGTTGTCGGGTGATTAAATTAAAATCCTTACCGCCAATAATTATAATGCGCCAATACGTAATAATGTTGTTCCTTTTAGTTTTAATTTCATTGAATGATGATTCATTTAATGTAAGTTTCGTGTTGATCCATTGAATTATATAAATTGTTAATTATGACGAGGACGTTGAGTTCTTTTATTCCAATGGAAAATGTATTAATCTGGCAGAAACACGAACAGTTTGTAATTCTCTTTAGAGTGGAGGTTAATTAATCTCAATTTAGAGGTCTATTAGAGACACGTCCCGTTTTTTGAGCCTCTGTAAAATTATGTGGGATCCACCTTGAACACAGCTTTCTCACAGCAAAATGTTTCTGTAGGATTGCTTGTACCTGAATCATGCCTATGCCTAAGGATGCCCGAATCTCATGATGGTAGGTTACGCGCCCGTCCTTTCCGATCATACGCAGCATCGATGTTTTGTAGACGGGCGAGATAATCATACAGCGTAATTTTCACGAGCTAAATCCATCGTAATGCAGGCACGTAATTTTTAAAATGACGTCACAATAAAAAAACAAATGACAGAGGGGCGGTGTCGGCTACAACAAGCGAGCCAGTCACCCCATGCTGGTATAATTATATGGGTATTGTTCTTTCAGCCGTGAGATGACCGTAGAAGTCTTAGAGGAAATACAAATGTACTGTCTAGCTAAGCCAACATGCCCATCTGGGCATGTCTGGCTCCTTCCTCCCGATTAGTTACAGGTTCGAGGTCGCTTGCGCGGTCCTCTCCCTTACGTAGCGGTGATACGGTGTCTACCGAATCTATCGCGGACCACGGCATCCTTTACCTGGATATTCACCTGGAATCGGGTAGCCGAATGATCGTTTCAGGAGCAGTCGCCGTAAGGTTAACAACTATCTCCGCTCTATAGGAAAAAAAACTTTCCAGACTCCCTCGGCTGTCAGTCGCGATGCACAATCGATTGGCTGACGCAGTTCGTTCCGCAAACCGTCCAGGAACGCCCGAAAAATGACTCCTAGAGGAGACTGGCCCGCAGGCCAGAGTCCTACCCGGGGTCGCACTTCTGCGTGGAGGTCGCATGGGTGTTAGTGCCCAAACTGCAACAGGGCCCATTAGCTCCTCTCCCCAAATGACAGTTAGATGAAACAAACTCTGGTCTAGAGCCAAAGAGTTTTATTTTCAAATGTTTTAATTATTTTTATTAATTGTCTTTGTAAGACACCAGGTTCGGAGACTATCATTGGGATCTATGTAAAAGTCCTCAAATTGATATAATCCACAATTTTGATTCTATCAACAATAATTCCTCCCAGAGATGATGGACACAATAATAAACACCGACCAAATTTATGACGTAAAATGAAGTTTTTTCCGGTTAAAAACCATCACATTTTTCATCTAAACCGCTAGATCAGAAGGGTCTAAAAATTGGTATACATTTTGTATACACTTGGAGGTTTTTAGTTAGTAAGAGGATTGAGGTGAGTACCTTAGCCGAACGTTTCGGAGCCCGTGGATCCTCAGCGAAAAGAAAAATACGTCGCCACTGTACAATATAATTTTAGGGGTCGCAACCTGCTGGTTGGGAACATATGGGTTATAAACACATGTGACCACAAAATTTTAGTCATTTCTTTTATTCATTGATAGTAATGGTTTATTCTTCTAGCACATTGCAAGAGAAGAGATCGAGATGTGTAGTTTGATGGGTAGACAATTAATGAAATTTTATTGCAGGTACCAATCACGTGGGCCACGTGGCGATAGTAGCGGCCTGGTTCGAAGCCCTTGTCGATGCTGATGCGGTATCTAGCTGCAGACCTAGAAAGGCTGGTCTCCCTATTCTGTCAGGTGAAGAATGTTCCAAGACTGCTTTGGACAGCAGCGTCGTCACTCCAGATAAAAACTGCCTCGGAATCATTGGAGCAAAGAGCACGATTTGCCGCGTAAGTCTGTTTTTATTATTTCGTAATAATACACCCAAGAACGAAGCGAATGGGGCGGTCGCCCAGGGCGACGAATCTTGGGGAAGGGCGGAAAGGAAAGGGGGCAAATCCTAGCGCATTGTCTTTTTTTATGATATTTCGTTAGCACAGAATAGTGATATTGTGTTAGTGCTAACGAAATATAGGTAAACAGATTTCATAAATACGTTCTGAGAGAAGGGTTTCAATGATTCGATTTTAACAGCAAAAGAAATTGTTCCACAATTTGAAGTTACGCTGGATTTTATTAAAAAAAGAAGTCGAACCAAAAAGCTCAAATTTGTATACGAAAGAGACTTCATAATAATACACTCTAGGGCGAAACGATAGGGCGGTCGCCCAGGGCTACGAATCGTGGGGGCGAATCCTAGCGCGCCGATTTTCTTTGACATTTGGTTTGCACAGGCGCCAATTTGTATACGAAAGAGAATTTAAAAGGATAGTAGATTGTATCACAAGGGAGCAAAATAATATTTTTACGGCGAGGGTGCTTGTTTGAATCCAGAGCGAAGTAAGGGATTCTAGAGTAGAATTTTGAACGTAGCGAGGGATTCAAAAAAGCGCCCGAGCCAAAAATATTTTGCGCCTGAGTGATACACTCTACTTTTCATCACCCTCTATGAGAAAATAAAAGACGCTTCATATTTTATTGTAATATTATTTTTTAATATAACATAGAGTATGAGTATGCTAAGTTCTAATGCTTTCAGGAGTTAAATCTATACTTTCACTGTCACTTGAAGAACTCATTTTTCAAAACGATGAATTTCTTACAATCCGTGAAAATTGTCGAAAACACGGGCGACAAAAACAATTGACGTTCGCGCGTTTTTAATTTCATTTGTTTTTTTTATTCAGCCGGCGGCGCGACTAGGGGCCGTCGTACCAGCCAGTCTTTATTCAAACAATATTTGCGTTCGATTTCTTCGGCGCTGAAGACTAAGATGTTCCAATTTCAAAAAGTGCGCCGCAAAGTTAAATTGCGGCGCACTTATTCAAAAAGTGAGCCGCAAAGATATTTGCGGCGCACTTATAAAGTTTCTTATAGAAAACACCACTTTCGGGCGCACTTAAAGGCGAACCAAGTCGTCCTTTTCGAATAGATGGGATGAAAATGTATTTTATGCTCTCAGTGATAGTATAAATGTGGGCCCAAACCAAAGATGTTCGTAAATCAATTATCATCACGTGTTTCGTTCGTATCATTTCATTTCATCGATGGGGATTTCTCTGTAATTTTGAAAGATATTCCTGTAAGTGATTTTAAGGTGACAAGGTGTGGCGGTAATCTTGGTACCGCCAACCTCTCTAGGCATTAAATATTACTACAGAATCATGGCCATGTGAAGAATTGTAACATGCTGATAGTGAGCGGAAAAATTTAGAGAAGCAGAAAATTTCCATGGAAAAACGTCATTTGCATGACATTTTTTATATTATTTCCTAGCTATTATATTTCCTAGTTAGTCTTTTAGAATACCATTGTGGGTAAGCATTTTTTTCTATTTAATTATTACACGCTAGAGTTTCCAGGAATATTTCCATGAAATCTTACAGTAATCTAAAAAGTCTTTATATTTCAACACATTTCAGGATTTTATAAAGAAACTACCTGTACTACCCTGCGCGCGTTGTTACGCCAAATCGGTCGCATTCGAAATTCAAATTCGCCGCTTTAAAATTCATTCGACTATTAAAACAGTATATCGTTTTCAGCACAGTATCGTTTTCAGCATACCAGACAGTAGCTTCTCTTAGTACAAAATTGAAATCGAAGCAAGTGACGTCAGAAATCTTAAGGGCTATCACAAATCGTAATATGATTACTCGTCTTCTTCTTGAAGCATTGTCCCGGCCACATTTACGGTGCCCCGGCGACGCAGATGCTACTATGCTACCGATTTGTTCTGAGAATACCATATGGCGTCGACTCGTAAATCTCCACTAAAAAGTAATAGTAAAAGCGGACACAAACTGCGCCCACAGCGCGTCACAGTCCACAGCGCCGTAACTATGGGCCTAAGGATGCGACATGACTTACCACTTTCCGCATTGCCTTGTAGCTCTTGAGTGAACTTACTGGGTGTTATTATACTGTGGTTTTCAGACTTCCCTCCCCCCCCCCCCCCCCCAGTTCAGTTATTCGCCGGAGTGCACAGTCGCCGATTGGCTGACGCCGCACGATGCGCAGACCTCCTAGCATCGCACGAAAATCATCCGTCAGAGGAACTTATCCGAACAGGGACAACAGAGTCCTTTTCAGGTTCTATCCTCAAAGAGGAGGTTACCAAATGGGGGTTGAACCGTGAAATAAGTCGAACAGGCCCAACTACACAGGAACCATTAAGTGCCTAAAATAATCTTACAAACAGGTTTGGATTGTACATAAGGCAACATCACATGTCTGTCTGTATATTATAACTAGCTGTTGCCCGCGGCTTCGCTTCGGGTAAAGTTTCGAATCGATTTGTTAATTTAAGTAGGGTGACATTTATTTGCGTTTTTATACGCTACCTTAAGGCGCGGGTCACACACAATGGACTTAAGACTCGACACGTCGCGGACGCGGAGTCCGTTTAGAGAATTTTCATACAAAATGCATAGAAAAGACGCGACGCAAAACACACAAAAAGGACGGGGTGCAGACACCGTATGTTCTTAAAAATTCAGGTCTGCATCCCGTCTGCGCCCTGCGTCCGTTGTGTGTGGCTCGGGCCTTAGATATACAGTGCAAGACGTCCCCCCTCAGATGCACGCTACCTATCTCATAGATGTACGCGTCTTGTTCCTCGCCACGCGTTACTAATTTCATGATATCCATATAACTATACCACCTACATACTTACAGTAAAAGGCTAATTTTATCTCAATTTAACACCCGAGATAATGGATTAACTTATTTATAATGACTTCAACAACACTGCCTACTTATTTATCTTACTTTTTTGAGACATAAAAGCAGTTATTTCAGGTTTTTATATAAGTTGGATATATGCTATGGTCGTTTTTTTGTAGATCTCTTTAAGGTCCATGTTTTTGTTATATATTGTTTGCACATATATCAAACCGTTTTTTCAGCGCACGACTTTCTTTCTCGGACTTGATTTACATATGTCGTGATTTCTTATTAAAAACCAATATCTATCGCAATAAAATTAAGCCTATAGTAGGTACTCGTTGACAATGGAGATTTCCATTAGTGAAAGAATTTTTGAAATCGGTCATGTAGTTTCGGAGATTACCCCCTACATACAAACTTATAAACTTAAAAACTTACAAACTTTATTTTGATATTTTATAATTGCCTACCACCTAACATTAAAGACATTAAAATATCATATAAATTTAAAAATAGTTTGAGTGCCTACCTCTTAAATTGTACATATGCAGATATTGAAAACATTATTAAATAATTGAATCTCTATAATATTTATAATAAAAACATAATAGTATGTATATGTAGTAATATAAATTGATGATTTCTAAATGTAATTTTATTTTAATTTTTGTGAATTTATTTTGTATATTATTAATACATATTATTTAATCCATATATAAATATATATTAATTTTTATCATGTTTTAAAATAAAATAATATTGACAATTTTCATGACATTTTCTTATGAATTTTTATTAGGTAATTAAGATATTTCTGTTACATTAAGTATGATTTTGTTTATTTATATAAATATAATATTATAGATTTCTTAGGATAACTAAAATAAAATGTCTACCTTGGAACAGGCGGCAGCCTAGTTAGGTTAAGACTTTTGTATATTGAATGTACTCATAATTTGAACTCAATAAATAATTTGAAATTTGAAATTTGAAATTAGTATAGATTTATATGCAATAAAAATTGCCCCCATTTGCTTGGCGAAATCGCCAAAACAAATAACGAAAGCGCCTCTCAAATTATGTTTTATCTCTATCATTGAATATACCTATATAGCGTAATCTATGTCTCTATTAACTAGCCGTGCTTTACAAATTGTTCATATTCAAAATTTAACTTCATTGAGTACATTGAGTTCAACAACACTCAACACATTATTTTGGTGCAACAGGTATACCCCCCCCCCCCCCCTCTCCTCTTCCATTGATCAGTTCAGGAATAATCACCCATTTATTTAAACAATAGTGACAAATTTTACATAAAAATATGACGAGACATCTGCAATCTATATGCATCATCAGCCAATCTTGTTTATTTCAAAGTTTTATTACGCAGTACGTGGTCGCGTGACAATTTTGCGTATTAGTTTTTTTACATTTGTCCGTTTAATTAAGCCATTGCAGGCATTGAGGGAAATATTAGTCATGTGGAGCAGTGCGGCGCGAACGAAGGAAGATAAGGCACTCAAATTTGCCTAATAGCATGTATTACGGAGCCAGTTTATTTAACACAGGCGAGCTTATTTGTAATATTCTCGCTAGTAATGCCGTTGCCCAAGATGATAACTGTAGTTCCTCACCTACTAAATCATCTGTCTCTCATGTATCTAAAGTCTCAGTCGACGTCAGTGAAGTGGAACAATTGCTTTTAAATTGGACTCAGCCAAATCCCCTAGGCCCGACAACCTACCAGCTGTCTTTCTTATAAGTTGCGCCATAACAATCGCTATCCCTTTTTGATTAATTTTCGGGAGATCTCTGGAAGAGGGGATTGTTCCTACTGTCTGGAAAAACGGTTATATTACGCAGGTGCACAAAAAAGGTCCTAAATATGACATTGAGAACTATCGTCCCATTTCCAAACTGTGTATAGTTTCAAAAGTCTTCGAAAAAAATGTATACGACCAAGTATACTTTGCGCTTAAACAGTTATTTAATACTGCTCAACATGGCTTCCTGAATGGTAGGTCAACAGTCTCTAATCTTGTTCTTCTAAACACAGCTCTCACCGATGCCATAGATAAAGGTCTCCAAGTTGACGTGATCTATACTGACTATAGCCAGGCCTTCGGTCGTATTCAGCACAGCTTACTTCTATAAAAATGGAGAAGATGGGCATCTGTGGCAATATGCTCAAATGGTTCACGTCTTACATCCATAATCGATCGCAGGCTGTAGTTATTATTAATTATATATCGAGCTTGGTCCCCATTATAAGTGGTGTACCTCAAGGATCTTTACTAGGTCCCTTGCTCTTTCTCATTTTCGTCAACGATATCGACGAGTGCTTCAGTTATTCATGCCTCCTTAGCTTCGCCAACGATATGAAGATATTCAACTCAAGTATATCTCCTGTCGAACCTCTACTACTCCAACCCGACCTTGAACGCATTGAGCGTTATTGTGCTTTGAATCACTTAGACTTAACTCCAGCTAAATGTAATGTGGTCACTTTTACTCGAAAACGAAATAATGTGCTACATGACGATGTCCTAAAAGGTAATAAACTACAAAGGGACTCTATCATTCGTGACCTCTGCGTGCATCACAACTCCAGGCTGCTTTTCGATACCATGTAGATAAAATAGTTAAAGAGGCTTCTCGAGCTCTCGGATTCGTTATGCGCAATACCAAAGACTTTAAATGTATTAAAACTGCCAAAGTTCTCTACTGTACGCTGGTACGTAGCAATTTGGAATACGTATCACAAATATGAAACCCTATCTACTCTAAATACACCAATAGCATTGAGGGCATCCAAAGGAGGTTCCTTAAATACCTGTATTTTCTTACGAAAGACAAATACAGTTCGGACAACTATGTTAAATTATGTAAAAAACACCATCTGTTAACATTGATAAAACGGAGATAATTTGCTGACCTTACTTTCTTGTACAAAATTGCACAAAGTTCGTTGGATTGTCCCGAACTGTCAAAAATCTATTTCAATGTCCCCGTTAAGTCCCTAAGATACAACAAACCTATTCGGCTACCTGTGGCATCATTTAATTACATGCAAAACACTTTTATGTGGCGTGCGAGTAATAATCTCAATAATCTGATTTGCGACGACTGTGATATTGATCTGTTTAGCACTAACGTTATAACAGAGAGACGTATCCTCAGTAACAACTTCTTTTAATCCTCTTTTTCTCTTGTTTAATGTTATTATTGCTTTGTGTTCAATTTCTTGATCCTGTTTTGTGTTTTTTGCCTCTTTTCCAACTACGTAATGTAAATCACGTAATACACTAATCTATAGTGTTTGACCCTGACGTGCGTTTCTGCTGGCATCCCATTTTTTCTAAATTATTTCTACATGTGAGAACCTGTTATTGGCTATCAGTCAGTATTCTGATTGTTAATTATTATTTTACATGGCTGTTGGTTTTCCTTAAATAAATAAATAAATACATTGTATCAAAAGTTGCTTACTTCGTCGTACTCATTCATCCACTACAAGAAAAGCCCGTGCAGTAATCACATCCTGTATATGCTAACATTAGTTACTCAATGCAATTGGACAATTACAACACAGTTCAATTGGAATACGAATTTGGATAAAAATTGATACCGAAAGTATGGACGACAGACTGTGGTTTCAATTTGCTAGCTACAATAAATGTGCCTTTAATTGAAGAGGTTAAGATTGGAGAAATTCCAATGTTACTTTAGCTAAAATTATCCTCGTCTCAGTATTCAGTATTCAGTATTCAATTTATTCATTCAGAATATACAATAAAAGCATGAATTATGAATTAAAGCTAATTATCGCATATTAGAATTCGTCAGTTTATATGTAGATACAAAATTATTAAAGCATAAATATTATTTGGACAATAGCGTTGACTGAAGTCGGCTTTACACGGCATACAAATAAAATAAATAAAAAAATAGAGCTGAATTCATGTACATGAGTACATATAAAATAGATAATTATTATAAGAATATTAATAGTCATCAAGCACTTTATACAAGAAACAATCACACAATAGGAAGTATCATAACAAAATTGGAGATCAGGTATGTTACATTACACATTGTAATCTACATATTAAATATTAAATTCATAATATTATTATTAAACAATAAGAACTAAAATGAGGTACCTGAAAGTTACATATTAATGTTATTCCCATTTGAAAGAATGGCATGCTCAAAAAAATCACCTAGCTTATAGAAAGCATGTGTGGATTGCAGCTTTTTATTTAATAAATCTTTTAAACGCTTTTGTTTCCATCTTTCTTGTGGAGCGTGGTAGCTGGTTAAAGAGCGTATAGCTCAAATATCCAAAGGACTTTTGTGTCTGCGTAAGGCGTACTTTAGGCAGGATAACGTCATCACGTCTGCGTGTATTGTGGGAGTGCATATTCCTGTTTACCTCTTGTTCGTTAATATTTGATTTAGCATATAGTAGACATTGTAAAATATATTCAGACGTAAAAGTCAGTATTTTGTACTTAAGAAAATATGGTTCGCAGTGCGTGTCACGGGATACTCCTGCCATCTCTAATGAAATCAAAGAAATCGATACTATAGAAATCAAAGAAAATACTATTTTTATGGACAGAAAAACTCTCAATTATTCTAAACATATATCGAGTAAATATATACATATATCAAGATTTTGATTTTCGCCAGGGCGACTCTGGGATGCCAGTGATGTCCAGAACTTTCTCCGGAACCTACGAGCTGATTGGAGTCATGACAGATGGAGGTGAATGTGACACGCAAGCAGCTGCCCTCTTCACCAGAACGTCTGACCAACTTACCTGGATTCTAGGACAGATGACTATCGACACTTGCCTCTGTTTGAAATTTTGACTTGTTGTTATTATTACATGAATAACTATTATATATACTATATATTTTGACTTCTTATATTAATATCTTAAAATCAACACGAGTCGTATGACTATACTAATAATAATAATACAGTAATTTGCCGCTGTTGCTGCAAGTATTTGCTAATATATTCAATGCTTATACATACAAACCTTATTACGTGTACATACAACTAGAGCTTTCAACTACAATGGGCAAATCCGTCCCCTCAGGAGGTTTTAACGATATTAGATCATTCTATCTCCCGTGAGGTGAGCGTAGAAGACTTGGAACAAAAACAGTCCATTGTCTAGTTACGCTACTCACCCGTAGGAGACTAACGCCTTACCGCGAGATAACCAGGTTAATCACACAGCGGGCCGACACACGCGCCCTTACTTCTAGTTGCAACCAGATTACTCCGGTCTCCTGACTGGTTACAGGTTCGAGGTCGCTTGCGCGGTCCTCTCCCTTACTTAGCGATGATACGGTGTTTGCCCGGCTGTTCACCCGCTATCGGGTAGCCGATTGGTCGTTTATTGCAAGGGTCCATACTACCCCCGCTCCATAGGAAACAATACTGTTTCCAGAATTACCCGACTGTCGGTCGGAATGCTCAATCGATAAGCCGACTCCGCATAGTGCGCAAACCGTCCAGGAGCGCCCGAAGTTTGACTCCTAAGGAAAACTGGCCCGCAGGCCAGAGTCTTATCCGGGCTCGCAGTTCTGCGTGGAGCCCGCCGGATGGGTGTTGACCCGTGCGTTTGGCCGAACCTACATATGGGTCTTAGTGGCGAAACTGCAATAAGGCCCATTAGCTACCCAAGTATACATAAAAAGTTATTACTATAATGATATACAAAAAATATGAAGCCTACGTAACAAATAAAAACCCTGATTTCCAGGACATATATACACTTGCGAGCAACTAAATCGACTCACCCCTTCAGTGCGCAAATAAATCCGTTTTTTTTAAATGGTAGAGTAGGTGCATATAAATATGTATTTTTTTAACCCTAAGTTTTACTTTCCTGACGACCTATCGGAAAGGAAAGTATTGTGATCGCGCTAAAAAAAAATTTTGAGATGAAGATGGGAATATATATTTTGAGACTCCCTGAGACGATTGAGACTATTTCCAGACCGATCTCTGTCTGTATGTATGTCTGTATGTCTGTATGTCTGTATGTATGTATTCTTCCACGATAGCGCCCAGACGCTTAATCGGATTGAGCTGAAATTTGGTATATAAGCTTCTGTTAACCGTCGGAGGAACCCATTAGTTTTTGGAGTCCCTACGCCCTACGGTTGTGGTACCTCCCATACAAATTTGGGGTTCCCGGCGAAAAAATTGTTTCCGCGATAGCGCCCAGACGCTTAATCTGTCTAAGTTAAAATTTGGCATAGAAGCTTCTGTTAACCATCGGAAGAACCTATTAGTTTTTGGGGTACTTACGACCAACGTTTGGGGTACCTGCCATACAAATTTGGGGTACTAGAGTAAAAAATGTCGCTGTTTTTTCGCATCTCCCCGGATACTAGTCAGGAAAGTCTTGGGGTGACACAACCGATTTTTTTAACTTTCCGTTGATATCATAACCATCAAAATCCGCTCAGTATTTTTTTAAAACGAAATAAAATTTAAAATAATAGTAAAATGGATTTTTAGGAGTGGAAAACTGGGGATATTTAAAATTTAATTGAAACGGAAAATTGAACCATAAGAAGGAATATTTATTATATTAATATTTAGTGTCACCCCCCCTAGTCCTGATGACAGCTCGCATGCGGTTCCTCATGGATCTGATTGCTGATCTGAACGTTTTTAGATCAAGTCTTGAGGAATCCCTCTAACAACGCTGTCTTGAGCTCGTAGATGTCCGAAGGTGCCAGATTTCTGACTCGGAGCCTTCCTTTGAGCTCGTCCCACAAACTCTCGATGGGATTCATATCTGGACTGAGAGCTGGACAGTCCATGGTCTCCAAACCAACTTCATCTAAGAATCGCCGGGTGATACGCGTCGTGTGACACCGTTCGTTATCGTGTATGAACAGTAAGTTTTCCCCAATAAATCCCTCCGACGGTATAACATGATCCAGAAGAATATTCAGAAGATTGATCCAGAAGATTTTCAAGACGATTCTATCTCCTGTCGACACTCTACTACTTCAAGCCGACCTTGAACGCCTCGAGCGCTATTGTACCTGGAACCACTTAGATTTAAATCCATCCAAATGTAGTGTGGTCACTTTTACTCGAAAGCGAAATATTGTATTACACGACTATGTCCTAAAAGGTACCAAGTTACAAAGGGACTCTATCATTCGTGACCTCGGTGTGTACCACGACTCCAAGCTGCTCTTCGACACTCATGTAGACAAAATAGTTAAAAAGGCTTCCAGAGCTCTTGGATTCGTTATGCGCAGTACCAAAGATTTTAAATCCATTAAAACTCTTAAAATTCTTTACTGTACTCTGGTACGTAGCAACCTGGAATATGCATCTCAAATATGGAACCCTATGTACTTTAAATACTCCAATCGCATCGAGGGCATCCAAAGGAAGTTCCTTAAATACTTATGTTTCCGTACCAAAGACAAATACAGCTCAGACGACTATGTCAAATTATGTAAAAAACACCACCTGCTTCCACTAGCAAAACGGCGAGAAATCGGTGACCTCACTTTTTTGCAAAAAATTGCCCAAGGTTCTTTAGATTGTACCGAACTTTTATCATACCTATCTTTTAATGCCCCGGTTAAATCCATGAGACACACCATCCCAATTCGGCTACCTGTTGTTACATCTAATTACATGCAAAACACCTATATGTGGCGTGCGAGTAACAACCTCAATAAACTGATTTGCGGCGACGTTGATATCGATCTATTTAGCACTAGTGTTGTATCAGCGAGACGTATCCTCAGCAACAATTTCTTTTAGTACCTACTCTTCTGCCTTTCTTTATTGTTATTATTTTTTTGTATTCGATTTCTCGATATTGTTTTTTTGCCTTCTTGTCCCTTTTGTTTAATTTTTATTTGCGTTTTGTAAATTTATAGTACCGGACCCTGCCAAGCGTTTTTGCTGGCAATTCCATATTCTCTAAACTGTTTCTATATGTGAGAACCTGTTATTGGCTATCATTTATTATTTAAGTTGTTATTTAATATTTTAAGTTGTTATTTAATATTTTATATGGCTGTTGGTTTTCCTTAAAATAAATAAATAAATAAAATAATATCTTTGATATAGCGTTCAGCTTTTAGGCCTCCTTTTCGACCTAACACTGGCACGAAAACGAGGTCGGTCTTCCCTCTAAGGAAATGCCAGCCCACACTATGTACGAACCGCCGCCGTAGGAGACTGTTTCAGCGAAGCAGCTAAGCGAAAATCACTCGCCTGGACGCCTGCCGACCCGGCCTCTTCTGTAGCTGCCATGCAGACACACTCTGCTCTCGTCAGTAATAAAAACTGACCGCCATTGCTCGATGCTCCAACTGACGTTCTCTCGAGCAAATTGAAGGCTCACTTGCCGGTAGCGTGTCGTAAATTTTGGGCCTGTGGCAGGTCTGATTAGTACAAGGTCGACTTCTTTCAAGTGTCTTCTGAACGTCCACTGACTGACGGCTACCCCTTAAACTTGTCTCAGCTCCTGCATTACAATAAAGCCGGTGAGGTGATGATTCCGCAGTGAAGTCGAGACGATGTAACGGTTGTCTCTCTCAGAAGTGCACCAGCGCCGGCTGGTATTTGATCTCCGATTGAAGGTACCAGTCTATTCAAACTTCATTCTTACTGTTGAGACGGCAGACGGACTCAATTCCACTTGACAAGCGACTGTACATTGACTAAGGCCCTGCTGCAATAAAGCAATAACCTGAGAGGCTTTTTCTGACGTACTCTCCATACTTTTGCGATAAGAACGAGTTTGGCTTACGGAGAAGATTTTGCTTTAACTACTAATAAGCGACTGTTAATAATAAACTGGTTCCGGGGGGTTTATGGGCGATTGCGAAGTGGAAACATTTTGTTGCGAAGTAGAAACTTTACGTTCAGATAAAATTATTTCAAAAAGTTCCGAATGAATTTTTATAAAAGTGATATCATTATAAAGCTAAATAATTAGGCTTTCATAATATATACTTTGTAAACATCCAGTTAGCCATTGTGGAAAAAAATAGTTTTTATCCGAATTGAGGGGGTGAGTCGATTTAGTACCTCGCAAGTGTAGTATAGCCGCCAGTTATATAAAGAATCAGTATCTACTATGTCTATGTCATTTATACGTAAGTACTAATTGACATAGCCATTATTCTTCTTTTATTAGCATTTCCTTGTCTTCATTCTTGAAACTGTACAACGTTTTGATAGTAACGTCTGACATAACCGGTTTCATGCACTCACCGAATAGTACTAGTAACTACCATAGTCAATTCGTGTTTATTTTTAGTTTTTTTTTAATTAGGGAGGTCAAACTACCACAAGCAACAGTGCGATTACAGAGAATTACATAAATAATATACATTACGCTTATACAGATATATCTCACAGATGAGTAGATAATTTATAGTTTTATATTGTTTCGCAATCATTCACAAGAAATAACAAAAGAATATACATACTCGTACCTATACATACTCGTACATCAATTAATAAGACACATTGCAATCGAAACAAACTATAACTAAAGATCCTAGATGTTGTAGTGCTAACAAAACCTTTAACCTTTTGACGACCATAAGCTTCGCGGTAGAGTATGGAAATTTTTGATGTATATAAAATTTTTGTTTATTTGATGTAAATTTTTGTTAATTTGATTAAAATTTTTGTACATTTGATGTATAACACTGTTAAAGGGCGATGTAAATAGCATGTATGTTAAGTTTTGTGAAAATGGGTTCAATAGATTTTGTATAAATTAATGGGACATAAATGTCCCTAGGACATAGTAACAACTGTTTCCAAAATTTGATTATTTTATTATTTAACTCAGAAATCATAAGTACTAATAAACGTATTAAAATGAAAAATAAAATAAAATATAAAATTATATATTTTTTTTATTGAAAATGTGAAATCCTTAGTTTGTTGGTCATTTGCGATATTAAAAAAACGGTATATCTTTAAACAATAATTTAGTTATTTTTACTAATATTAGGATTCTGATGACTCAATAACATGGAAAAAATATAATTTATAAATTGTTCGTAATCGATAGTTTATAAAATGATTTTGAAATTATGGGACACATATGACCCATGGTCATTAAAAGGTTAATAGTCGTAATAGAAAGTATCGCAAGAGTTTCGGTATCATCAGGTTTAATTTTCATGTCATTCACGCATTCGATAACATCATCAAATTGCAAAAATATCGCTTTTACTCTCCACATCGTTTTAAATGTTAGTTTAAATTTAGATTTAACAAGATACCAATGCTTGCTTGACTTTGAAAAGAGCACATAGATTTTATTGACACAGCCAAAAGTCTTCAGAGTCCACATTCAATATTGGAGCACGATCACTAATAGAAATCGCTGGAGTCAAGGAACCGGCTAATGGAATGGTTCATATTCACTCACTCGATCGCCTAGTGTTGCCGCCTAGAGCTTCTTCACAACTTCACAACTCAGCTACTTCACTAATCGGTCACAACTCGATTCGGGATAAAAATGCTTCCCAGGATTTGTGTGAAATACTATCTAGGCCAGTTTTAAAGAGTCTCCACGGAGATTGGTATCTGAAGGCGGGAGGGCGAACATGGGAGGTCACTGCAGCTATATTGTCCTAATGGCCTCTTATGCGTCTCGATCAGTTCTCCACGCTTTTGCCTGTCTTGTAGTGTGGGCAGTTCAACGTAGATAGTCCCTCCTAGTATTTCACATAATATGTCAACTCCTTTGGGATTTTGGAGAAACGTCTCTGCACTCCAAATTTAGAAACTATATTCTAACAATCTTCGTAGATCTTCGGCCTCAACTCGGGTGTTTGCTCTTTTAGTAATAGCGCTGAGATAAAGGCTTCCTATTACAGGGGACCGCGTAAGCGACCGAGGCCGGAGGCCGGAGAAATCTGGTTAAAACTGGAAGTAAGGGCGCGAGCTCAGCCCGCTGGATGCCTACCCGGTGTCTCGTGGTAAGGCGTTGGTCTCTTACGGGCGAGTGGTGTAACTAGACAGTGGACTGTTTCGTATCTAAGTTTTCTACGCTCACCTCACGGGAGACAGAATGATCAATATCATTAAAACTTCTTGAGGTAACGGGTTCGCCCGCTGTAGTCGACACCTCCAAGTAGTTCCCATTATAGGTCAGTGGATGTGGTTACACCGATGTCCTTTTGCTTTGACGCTATCTAGTGTGTTATTCATGTAGTTTTATTTTAAATATTCAGTTTTTTTTATTATGTAGCCTTCTGTTGTGTTATTTATGTAGTTTATATCATTTATGTAGTGTGTTATTTCATTATGTAAGTATTTTGAGGATGGCGTTTCCCGATTTGAAGGAATGTACTCATGCTATCATTCAACTTTAGTAGCCAATCGCTTATACAACTTATGACTCTATTGAGGTCATCCCGAATTAGACCAGACTGTATGACCATGTTGTATCTCGGAAGAATTTTTATATCGTCCGAAAACGCTCTAGATGGTGATGATATACAGGAATAAAGGTCTGTAATATACAAAATTAACGAGACCTTACCCAGGATGAAGGCTTGAGGGTATGTTGTGATGAACCTCTACGTTCACTTCATGTTGAACGAACGTTCAATATCGTTATACTTTCCTGGAGTGATGGGTTCGCCCGTTGTAGGTGACAACATCCCACTACTATATTAAGTTCCCAGTTCTCAATTAAGGTAAGTCAAGACGATTCGCGTCACCCTTGTGTTGCGCGTGTTGGCTGGCGCTAGTGTAATATATCAGCTGCGCGATGTTCCAAAAAACCTTTTAATTAATGATATCTCTTAAAGAATCAATAATATTGGGCAAACATATATGCAAAAGTAACTGTGACTTACTTAAGATATGGAAATAGTTAAATTTGTACTCGAATCGTATAAAAGAGAAATTTGACTAAATTTGACGCTTAAAAAATAAAGAAAGACTAGTAAGATTGAAATTTCAGTCCTTTAAATCGCGTGTAGGATTTTCTTGAAATTAATTGTGGTATGAACTTGTATTGAATAATTGCAATTCAGGAAATTCATGTAAAAGAAACCTAATGAATTATGTATATATGAGAGATGTTTATTGCTTCGTAACAAGATATATATTTGACTAGCAATTATGGCATGCTTCGTCTAGATAAACTGTTCAAATAAAGTAGTCATACTTTTTTTAATATTGGATGAATAATTACATCATGCTGAAAAGAATGACACTAAAAAGGTAACACACACCAAAAGCAAATCAGATCAATGTCCAAAAAGACAAAAGTGTTGAAGATCAAACGAATGACCTCTCCCAAATGGAATCAGATAGGCCTATGCTGATTGTGTCACGCACGAGAGAGACGATGCAACTAATTAGCTTTCTATAACCTCTAAATAATTGGAATTGATTGCATATCATTTGTAGCAATGATTCTTTTTAATTAATTAAATTGGAAAATATGATATGGGTTGTTTGGAACGTCGCGTCGCAGCTATTTTTCAAGAGGTGATTATGTATATTAAACTGAACAAACTGGCCAAGGTCCAAGCGATGATGGTGGACTTTGATCAGTCTTTCCAGTCAGATCCATAGGTGGAGTACCTCGATGACTCTCCCGGTTGACGCTAAGGTGGAACTGCCATGGGAAATACCGATCAATGCCAATGACTTTGCCACGTTTTTACTTTTTTCTGAGGCATAATTTAAGTTGAATGTTTTTTTTAGAGACTCATTTCTCATTGAAATCTTAGTGAAAAGTATTTTGTTAAGTAAGTAAAATTTAAAAAAAGGAATTACCATAAGTTTTATAAATATATTGATTGTTATTTCCCATGATCACATAGTGGTCGCACCTGGGTTCTCTTCTATTTAAACGTTTTATCTACGACATTAGCAGTTGCTTTACTCGTGCGGAATACCTGATGCATGCTGACGATCTGAAAGTGTACTATAGGGTGGTCACTACGCTTGATTATCTTGGAGTTCAGAAGAAAGTCGACCAATTACCTAGGTACTGCTAAAGGAATAATCTCAGCATAAACGAATCTAAATGTAACCATTGTTATTGACGCGTAAAAATAACGAAACTTACGACTATCCGTGACATAAGAGTTGTCCTCGATAATGAGCGTTCTTACAATGAGCATATCTCGGTCATGGCACACAAGGCCATTAAAACATTAGGGTTCACTTGAAGAATATGTAAGCCTTCCTCCTCTTCGCTTGCGTTAAAAAAACATTCGCAATGCTATGTGAGGAGTATCTTGGTAATTTGAAATCATTAATTTGGAATCAGCAGTAATTTGGAATAATTTGGAATCAGCAGTACCTATTCCACATATAAAGTGAAGGTAGAACAAATTCAAAGACGACATCAAATATCTGGCATATGTCGACTACGACGAACATCTGAATCGCTTTAATATGACATCACTGGAAAATCGGCGTATCATTTATATGTACACATATATATTATATGTATACATATATTCGGACATAATATTCCTACATGACATAATTCATGGAAAACTTGACAGTAGTACGTATCTTGTTGATAACATATGTACCAGTGCGAGTTCCTGATAGAAACACTCGTCGCTCCCTTCTATATCAGGTAGGTACATTGTAAAAAACAATTACACTAAAAATTTCACTGTACTCAGGATCATCGAAAATTACAACTATATTTTTACTGCAATCGGTTTCATTCGCCTCCGTAGAAGTGAATTTTGACAGAAAGTAGCAAACCAGTTAAATATTCAATATGTATTAAGAAAAACATGATTAAACTTAAAACGTATTTACTTATGCATACAAACATAACAAACATACTTCATCTACATTTGCAATTTATTAATGTAAATACCCTACTTTATTATCTCATTTTCTAAATTTATCTACATATAAAAAAAGCCGTGTTGCTCAATATGTACCTAAATAATACTGCCCCCGATAGTAAAAAGGGCGCATCTAACATTTTTTCCGAAATAGAGTTATATATATATTGCCGTGATCAGCAAAAAAAGACGCATCTGCTCATATTTTTTATATTTTTCTAACTCGACTGTACACGAAGTTACAGTAACGTCAAAGGACGCAAGTACATGTATTTTTCTACGAATACTAAGCTAAAAGGACGCATTGAATGTAAACTAGAATGAAAAGGCTTATTTGCGTATATGTGTTCTTTTCTTTTGGAAAATTTCCATCAGTTCAGAAATTGAAAAGACGCATTTTCTTCTGTACTAAGTTGGTAAGACGTTAGTGGTCACTTGCGTCTTTGCAATCTATTAATTCACTAAGTAGTTTAAGCGCATGTGGCAAATGGGCCTTTTATATTTAGTAATTCCTTTAGGTTTTTGGACGTTTCTGCCAAATGCGCCTTTTCTATCTAGTATTTCAATAAACTTTTTGGACGCATGTGGCAAATGCGCCCTACTTTGCTGTGAAGATATTTAATTTTCTTTAAAAAACTACATTGGAAAGACGCT
Source organism: Micropterix aruncella (assembly GCA_944548615.1). Classification (NCBI taxonomy): domain Eukaryota; kingdom Metazoa; phylum Arthropoda; class Insecta; order Lepidoptera; family Micropterigidae; genus Micropterix; species Micropterix aruncella. The sequence goes on along the minus strand of OX155959.1, from coordinate 10,202,738 downwards.
TGTGCACACAAGTGCCCATTAAACTAAGCACTGGAGTCCCAAGCGGGGGGCGATAGGTAGCGGCGCGTTAGACGATCGATCAGTTGCGTCCGAGTCGTCGATATACAGTCAGAAAATACAGTATCTTATGATCACTACCGAAGAGTTGTAAAAGAACTTAATATATCTTTTGCTAAGTTGGGGAATGAAGAACGCGAACTCTGCGAAATATACAACATTCATAATCCAAACTACACACTAATCAGACATCGCAGTTGCAACGAATGTGTAGCGTTCGAAAAGCATCACAGGCGATACGATTTGGCAAGAAAAAAATATGAAGAAGACAAAAAACGACAGATGGACAACCACGCCTTGAATAATGATATAGTACATTACTCCGTTGACCTCGAAAAAGTTATTATGCTGCCACGTCTTAACGAATTCAAAATGGTAATATTTTGCCTGCGAGTTATTTAACAAGAGTTTTGTTCCACTGGAAGATAAAAAGGTGAACAGTAACTTGAAGACATATGCCTGTATTTGGCATGAAGCAATCTCGGGACGAAAAAAAGACGATATCGATAGCTGCTTCAGAGCGTTCTTTATACAAAATCGAGACCTGAAACATATCGTTCTGTGGCTAGACAACTGTGCGGCACAAAATAAAAACTGGGGCTTATTCTCGTATCTGGTGTATCCCATTAACTCAAAAGAAGTAAATTTACAAACCGTAACCATAAGATATTTAGAAGTGGGGCATACATACATGTCGGCAGACGAGTTCCACCACCAAGTCGAGCTATCACTAAAAAGGAAGAAACGACTGTATGACTTCAAAGATTTCCACGCAGCTGTCATGGGCACGCATCGAAAAATCACAGTAAAAAGAATGGATATTGGTGACTTCTGCACATTCGAAGACTGTTCATCAGTATACAAATTGCAAAATTCATCCCCTCGAGCATACTTAAGTCACATGTGCGAGGTCACGTTTCGAAGAGGCCGCTATACGTTTTCTTACAAGAAAAAATTCGACAATGAAGAAATCGAACTAGATTTTCTAATATGTAAAAATATTAAAATCGGTATACCAGATCCTAAACCGAAAAGAGAGTTCAGAGGAATAACTAACGAGCGCAAATCAGGAATAATCGATAAATTAATATCTCTAATGCCAGAAAACAGGAGACTATTCTGGCACAATCTGCAAGTGAACTACAATGCAGTGGATCTCTGTAATGAATATGAAGAATAAAGCAGTGAATTGTTCGATTACACGTGCCAGGCGAAAAGTGATAGGACACATGTGTAGTTTTTTCAAGTGTAGTGTAGTAATTGAGAATATTATTGAGAAATATTTGAAAGACATGCAATTTTATATGTTCGATTGAATTTTTTTATGTTCCAGAAATTTTATATTCCAAAAATGTTATCAGTATTACAATATTTTTATGTTTTCAACAAATTTGAAAGAGAATTTCGGGAAAGAATAGAGTTTTTATTTTATGAAAAAGTGTTCTGTCTTAAATACTGTTTATTGTGATTTCATTTAAATTAGATACCTAAGATAATTAAAGAGAATTTCGGGAAAGAATAGAGTTTTTATTTTATGAAAAAGTGTTCTGTCTTAAATACTGTTTATTATGATTTCATTTAAATTAGATACCTAAGATAATTAAGGTTGTTGCCATAAAACTTTGAGTCGATAAAGAGATTAATAATTTTAAGAGTGGTGAATTTACTATGATAGTCAAGAATCAAGTGTTGCCTACTTATATTTCTACTTAAATACTTTGAAATGTTGTTTCTTAAGTTAAAATATGACATTTTCTGTTTTCAACAAACATCAAAGAGATGTTCAGGATAGTAGTGTTTTTATTTTATGAAAAAGTTGTTTGTCTTTTGTATAAATAAAAGCAGTTCATTGACTATGCTTAGTTGAAAAGACGTAAATGGCTATTTACGACTTTTCAACCTAATATCAAGTATTTTCCTAAAATTTTTTTACTAAGATGAAAAGGAAAATTGTTAATAATTCAATAAATAATTAGGATATAGAAAAATTATTTATTTTTTTTATTTTTATTTTATTAACTAAATGTATACAGCATATTCTTTATATATAAAAAAAACATTTTATAAATTAACATCAATATAGCCATTAATACATTTTAAATTAGCAAAAAATATAAAGTACCCATTTAAAAGATAATAATTTTATAACCTTCTTTTTAAGAAAAAAGGAAAAAGAAGCATTTCTAAATATAAATGTATAAGTACAATAGGGGAATGGAAATGGAAGGGAGGGATTGTTATAACACATACATACGTATACTATTGACATATATATACATATAGACATACATACACACATAAATATATTGTATATAATAAAGTAATAAGTAAATTTAAATTAATTATCGTTCCTGAGCTTTTCTTCGACTGCGTGAAGAAAAGGCTTCCTGTCCAGAGAAAAAATGTCAAGGTCATTAAACCTGTTATTAAAAGAGGTGAGTAACCGTATCATAGTAGAGTTGCTGAAGTGGCTTGAATTGCACCTGGGCACATGAAACAAACGAGAAACTCGGGTACTTCTGGGGGGCACTCTCAAGGAAATTCGCTCAGTTAAAGCTGGACAGTCTATTAAACCATGAAGGATGTCATATAGGAAAGACATGTCGGTTATGGTCCGTCTATTATGGAGCAGTGCAACCTTAAAGTAATCCGCTCTTTCCTCATATGTCTCGAAGTTCGTGTGCTCGCGCCAATTTAGGTATCGCAAGAAACGCTTTTGGACGCACTCAACCTTGTTGACAGATGCAGCATACATCGGTGACCATATAGTGGATCCGAAGTCTAAGACACTTCTGACATATGCGTAATACAGTGTTTTTAAGGCGAGGGTGTCACTGAACGGTCTGCATACTCTAAACAAAAATCCTAACATTTTCTTGGCCTTCAGAACTATGTAATCTATGTGGTATGTAATCTATAAATCACACATTATAGTTGCAACGCAAACCAATTTATTGCATTAACAGAATGTGTCTATAGTTTTTCTTTATGAGACAGCAAGCATTTAAATAACTTTTACACAAAACATTTTAGACTTTATGCTACATGCGCCCTTCTTATTATCGGGGGCAGAATACTGCTTATTATATAATGTAAATTTTCATGGACTCACCCATAACTAAATGTAAAATATGTGAATTACATTTAAAAACGTGTGTATTTACAAAGAATATTAATAGAAAATAATATACATGTTGATTATATAATGACGTTGAATAGACGAACACAGTACTCATGCATTAACCGAACACAGTACTCATGCCTATAGAGGCATTTTGCGTCGTTTGACGGTTTTGCCCGTAGCCCTTTCGGCCGGGCTCCATATATTATATAAATACATAATATACATGAATAGCGAGATTAATTATTAGGTAACAAGGGAGAATTTATTTAAAAAAACTATATTGTTAGTATGCGGCGCAGTTTTGCGCCGGAAGGTGGTTTTTAACCGGTTTAATGCAGAAAACCCGTTAATTTGCCTTTGTTGTTTGAATAAAATATGAAGTGATTATGCCGTGTGCCGTATACCGTCCAAAACTTTAATATTGAAAGCGCTGTAGAATTTTTGTTTCTCTTTAATTTTTGTATATTTTACCTCTAAGAGTTCAGCTTATAGCAGTTCAGTTTATAGTGTTAAATTTGGCGATGGTAGGTAGCCTTTTTTAAAAATAATACCAAACAACTGTCTTAATACCGTACTGTTAATCGATGTTCGTAATATTACATTATTACTAATAAAAATTTAATACAACATTTAATTTTAATTTATTTAGTTATTTTCAGATTTAAAAAAAATATATTTTATATTCATCAGATTAGAAAAAGATATAAACGTAGGTTTGGCAGACATCATCTCAGGAGTTATATTCCAGACAAACCGCAACAGTAGCTGCAAGTTAATATCACTCTGGAATCATTAAATAGATATTCCTATATACGAACAATCAATCTGCATAATATGCCTATCGATTTATGGAGAGAAATAATTAAAAAAAAACACGATTGAGATCCCAAGATATTTCTTTTAAAATTTTTGGAATTGGCATTTTAAATAAGGTTTAGGATTTTGGACTGGTAAAACCTGCAACAGGCGGGAATGAATAAGCTATGTAAAGGAATATGCTCGATCTTTTCTATTCAAAGTTGTTAAATAACACCTAAAGGTCAATGTAAATTGGTCCAGACAAAAATAAATAAACTATTTATCAAATGTTTCCAAAACTCGCATGCCACAATTATGACTATTTATTGGTAATATTATTGTTAATTACGAAAACAAAGAAATAGCAATGAAGTTAATAGGTTATTAATAAACTACGCGCACTTTTTACGTTACAACTAAAATAGTAACTCATTAGGACATACCGAAAATGCGTTGTTAATTAATTAGTGTTTCAAAAGATAAGTTACACAATAGCTTTTGAGCTCATTATAAGCGCTTGGGGCCAATAGGTTATATTTATCAGCCGGCGCCCGAAACCTTGTTGGCGAAAATACATCGCGGCGCCAGGATTTGGGTTGACCCAGCCTGGTCAGTATTCTATGACTATAATAAGGGATTTTAGAAAAGACTAAATCTTGTTATAGCCTTATGTAGTAATTAGGCCACAAAATTAAGATGTTAACTATCAATTTTACAATCATCATCATCATCAAATCGATAGTTGAAATGCTTGGTGTCTATTTTGTCTTTGAAATCAGCGAATTTCTCTACATAATTATGTCGAATGAGTTAGGCTTCACTTGGCTTTTTATACAGCATTTATATTATTTTGTTATTTAGAGTCAGTTACAGAGACTACTAAAAACAGTCATTGGGCCATACCTATTTGCTTAGCCGCATATTATATATTTAGGTATTTTATTTCCAATCAATGAGCATATTGAGGAATGATTTATTGGAGAAGGGATGCTATATTAAATTTAGAATAAATCAACAAATTGAAATAATTTTATAAAATGTCAGTTACAGCTGCTAAAGTCCAACCCAAGGAAGTTATGAACTTGTGGGATCAAAGCATGACTAAGAAATGTCTAAATTTATATAGGTAATACAGAAAAAATATGCGATTAGAATAGTCAATTTCGAATATCTTGGTATTTCCTGAGACGTTTCTGATATTATTGTAGTGACAAAAATGCAATAATTTATAACCCCACTATGAGCCGTTGTAACATATATCCAATATATTTTGTAACTAACATAGTTGGACGGTAACATTGTTATATACTGACTATATGTTATATATAACATTGTTATATCAAACTAACGGAGATAGCTTATCCATTTTAGTTTTGATATCCGCTAGACGCGCTCTTAAAATCCAAACAAGAACATCTTCTAAACCAGAGGTTCCCAAACTATTTTTTCTCGAAGACCACTTTCAAAATTTGACTGGTTTCGGTGGACCCCTACTGCTACATTTCTACCATATTCCCATACATTTCTACCATATTTTTCACGCCAACGTAGACCCCCGTCGAGTCTCCCGTGGACCCCTGGGGTCCACCTGGACCACTTTGGGAATCACTGTTCTAAACGGTCAAATTGATTTGGAAGTTTGTAGTATTGTTAGAATCATTATGTCACCCTGAGTTATAGAGTGAGTTAACTGTACAAATTTCAAGTAAGTAGTTGTTTAAATGTCCAAATGTCAAAATGACAATAAATTGGCATAAATATATTGTGTTTAGTGTCAAATGAAAGGTCTGATTTAATACATTCCGGAAATATACATGTATAAACCACAATTGATGAATAAATTGAATGAATTGATAATTAATATGAATAAATTAATAAACCACAAATATTTTATAAAGAAACCGTAATAAAAATAATTAAAAATACAATATTTCACTTTCTGTAACGACAGTCGTGTTTTTTATTCCCATATATTTATTTGTTTTTAATCTTAAGTTAGCTTAGGAATCCTCGATTCCGCTTATTAGAAGTTTAATCTATCCATTACTCATTACATTTAGTTATAAGTAATTATTTTATATTATTTAATAGGATACCATAGCTTATAAAGCTGCTTCTGCAGTAAGAAAGAAGGGCTAGGTATTGACCTAGCGCGTAAGCCCTTCCCTCTTACTGCAGAATTATATAAGGATGCATGTTAGACATTCTTCTTAGCATAGTGCAAACCAGAAATATTGAGCCACATGGCGTACATTGCGACGTGCTTAGACTTTCATAATTAATAGTATCAGTGCCGGATTAGACACGTAGCAAGAGTAGCAAATGCTACGGGCCCCGCGCATTGGGGGGCCCCGCGCACCCACGCCTGCCTGAGCGTAAAATTATCGCTGCAGCCTGCGACAGGCCAATGGGAAACGTTAAATATAATCAACGGCGGGGCGCGGACCCGAGTTTGGGAATTAATATCTCCAATTTAAGAAAAAACGACCTCACGCACTTTTTATATGTGCTGTATAATATCATCAGCTATGCATAGTAAAACTTTGAACTTTCTAAAGTGGGAATCTCGATGCCTGCCAGACCAAAGTTTGAGCGGCCGCCTCGCCCATTAAATATAATCATCGGCGGGGCGCGGGCCCGAGTTTGGGAATTAATATCTCCAATTTAAGAAAAAACGATCTCACGCACTATTTAAATGTGGTGTATCAAATCATCAGCTATGTATAGCAAAATTTTGAACTTCCTAAAGTGGGATTCTCGATGCCTGCTAGACCAAAGTTTGAGCGGCTGCCTAGCCCATTATATAAATGTAATCATCGGCGGGGCGCGGGGCCGAGTTTCGGAATTAATTAAGTAGGAGTTTTTTATTGTATTTTATTTAGTATTCGTTAATAAAGGCGCGTCGTACAATAATGGCTGATCTGTCGGTGTGAATTATATAAAAAACAGTCTGATTTTACTTAGATTGTAGTTTTTGTCCACATTGCAAAATTTCACACAGTTTGTTGAAAAAGAAAATTGTGCATATGTGTATATTTTTTAAACAACGGTGCCACTGTTGTAAATATATTTTATTTTTGTATTTATATTGTCGAATATGATAGAGACTGTCATTGTTGAATATTTCCTCAATTAATTTTCTGCGGAGTTTTGGTCGTAGCTGTGGCGCCGAATTTTTTTATTTCTCTTTGTAAACATTTTTGGATTACACGGTACCTCCAAAAATTATATTTTATTACCTTGTTTTAGGAATAAAAGGATCTATCAAAAAGTTCTATTTTATTTTACACCCTAAACTTAAGAACCTAAAGCAAACCAAGGGCCTTTTGAGAGAATTTGCTACGGGCCCCGCGCTGGCTTAATCCGGCACTGAATAGTATGGCTTACAAACAATTGACTCAGTTTGTTGGACTAGTGAATAACTGCAACCGATTCTCAAATCTGTGTATATTTTTATTTGGACAAGTATTGACCCTCCTTTAAAATTAATTCAATTTACCATACCTATCTAATTTGGTAGATGTAATATATAAAAGGCAGTGTCCTGACTGAAAAAGTCACTCATTCACCCATTCATCAACGCCGAGCCGAAACTACTGAGGGCAGATACTTGAAACTTTGTAGGAATTGGTGTGGGAAGAAAGGATTTTTCAAAAGCTGACCCCTGACCAGTGTGAAACGGGGGTTGAGATTTTAGCCGATCAGATGCATATCTTCATAGTGGGTTAGGATACAACTTTAAGGGTTAAGTAAATATTAACCTCGACGGGGGTAAAATAGGGGAATGACGTTCTAAAAAGCCAGAGGAAGTTAAAGGATACGTATTTGAGTTTTTTTAGTATATGAGAATACACTATTTGATTTGTTTGAGAATACACAGTTTTTTATGTAAGTATATGAGATTTTTTTTAAGGATATATTCGTTATGACTTTTATTGAGAGCAGATGCTGTATTTGATTGATTGTGGATGCCCTAATCCTTATTTATTCATATTAATGTGGCATTGCTCAAAATATAAAGTTTCATCATAAGATAAAATATATCAATATAAACTATATCGCACAACGTACCCGTATTTTTTGTGATAGAAAACATAATGCACTCCTTTTGAAAAAAAAACGTTTTTTTACCATAATACTTATTAATGAGTAGTTTGATTACAAATAGTATTTTGAAAGTACCTCAAACGGTAGTGATGATAAAAATAACATTTGAAAAGTTTCACATTTTTTATTACTTTTCAACAGTTTCGAGTGGCTTGTGGTTCATCCCAATATAGTACTCTCTAAAGTATTTTAATTTGACCATCAATTAGAAAAAAATAAATATTTTTTAATGATTCATTATCATAAAAATACTGGTAAAAACTAGTTTTGTATATCAGCCAATTGGATGGGTATCGTTAGATAACTTTAATTAATGCCTTATTAGTCGAACTAAAATATATATATTTTTTTGATTTATTATAATCTTTCATTATTTCTGAGACAAAAACCGAAGAACTAGGATCCTAAATTTAGTATTTATATATCTGAAATGGTATAAGTAAACAAGAAAATGCGTATTCGGGGTTCTTTGAAAATCTACCATTACAAAGGAACCCATAAAGAAGTTAAAATAGGTAGATGTTTTTAAAAAAAATGATCCCTATAGGAGAGAAACGGGGGAAATATAAAAACAAGTGTTCCACAGAAATAATAATGATAATAATAATAATAAGCTCTTTATTTGCTCTTAATTATTATGCAAAAAGGCGAGCTTATTGCCACATGGCAATGTCTTACAACTAACCTAAACATAGTGGTACATGCGCGAATTGTGAAAATAAAGATTATAACATAACATACAGATCGTCTGCATAACATACAGAAAAGTGGAAGAATTTAAAACTAATAATGCCCTAGGAGAGGAAACTGGGAAAGGAAAAGGAGAGTAAGGGAAGAACTGGTTACTTCTTAGAAAGGTAGTAATCCTTAAGGTGAGTCTTAAACGATGGTAAAGTACGCGAGTTTCGTATGTTTGCTGGGAGATCGTTCCAGTCTTGCACCATGGACACAGAAAGAATAGGAATAGAAATCACCATTATGACTCGGAATTTTTAGTAAACTGTCAGAGGCTGACCGAAGTACGAGACCGTGGAAACTTAGTGTTCAGAAAGCTCGTAGAGATAGGATGGTGTTAATTGGGAGAGTACACGATATAGGAGAGCAAGTATATGACATTTCTTCTTTGACGTACTGGCAACCACTTTAACTGTGCCCTATATTCGAACACGTGATCATACTTACGTAGACCGAAGATGAATCGTAAGCATACATACAGGAGAAATCCTCCCTGAAGAGTCAGTACGAGTTGTTTTAATGCCGTAAATGACATAAAGAACGTTAGAAATGTAAGACTGTTGGTCATGTTTAGCACTTAAATTTAACTCTAAACGTGGGTAAATTCCGATAGTAGTGAATAAAATTATGTTTTTATTTTTTTATTTCAATTATGTGAAGAAATGTAGAAAGGTTCGCACAGTCATCCATTAATTACCAAAAAAAATAAATATTTGTGTAACTAGCTGTTGCCCGCAGCTTCGCTTCGCGTAAAGTTTAGCATCGAATTGTTAGTAGTTTGGCGTTTATTTGCCTTTTAGACGCTACCTTTAGATATAGTGCAAGACGTCCCTCCTCAGATGCACGCTACCTATTTCATAGACTTACGCGTCTTGTTCCTCGCTACGCGTTACTAATTTCATGATATCTATAACTATATTACTTAAACACTTACAGTAAATGGCAAATTTTATCTCTGTCTAACACCCGTGATAATGGATCAATTTATTTGGTAAGGATTCTTATTTTATTGCTTATGTCTTCAACAAACACTGCCCACTTATTTTTCTTACTTTTTTGAGACTTAAAAGCAGTTATTGTAGCATATAAAAGTGAGATATATGCTTTCGTCGACTTCTTTATAGACCTCTTTAAGCCCGATGTTTTTGTATATAATTGTTTTCACATATATCCAACAGTTTCTTTAGTGCACGCCGATAAAGCAATTCACCAGCTCATTTTTTCCGACTTTATTTACAAATATCGTTATTTATTATTGAAAACCAATATCTATTACAATAAAATATAGCCTTTAGCACTCGTTGATAATGGAGCTTTTTATTAACAAAATAATTTTTGAAATCGGACAAGTAGTTTCGGAGATTACCCATTACATACAAACTTACAAACCTTACTTCTTTATAATATTAGTATAGATAATATTTCATTTACTATTTTCCTAATGTGTGTATATTAACATTTAGAATTGAGAGTCAAAAGTTACTAGTGATTAGATATTAATTATAATAACAAATCGAATGACATAATTGTATTGGTAAACAATTATTGTGGATAATCCGTTATTTTTATTATTGTGTGTCTCTGTATGTATCTGTTTTAATTTCTTGAAGTGAATTAAATCATGTTTAGATTATTTAGAGAAAATATTACATTATCATAATATACATACATATAATACAGATTAAATTTTTGAGATTGATAACACTTTAGGGAATAATCTTTTACGTTTATAATATCATTTTAAAACGTTAATAATTGTATCGTTTTGATAGACGCGCCAGATATTTTTTTTGAGTTCAAAAAAGGACGACCTTTTGCCGCAATTAACATAATTGCCATGTATAATCATAATGGGTAATGATAACTATGACTGGAGCCGGTCCCGTGATTTCTATAGTTATAAGGTTATCTTCGAACGATAACGCAATATTTTGGGAGTATGCGCCATTCAGGTCCCAGGGGTATTTAAATCTGAAGTCCGCCGATGTGCCGTTAAACTGTTTTGAGAGTGCGTAACGTCTAGACGTAAAATAATAATAAAAAATAATAATAATTACTATGCCGGGGAATAAGAGTTCATTGTCGGCGCGGAAGTCGAGAGCATTCGTCAAAATTACCATGTCGATTTTTTTCGTGGTTTGCCTGATTATAATGCAGGCTGACGTGCGCAGGATTTGCTACTTCAAGGTGTGCGTTTGAAAACAAGAGAGAGAAAGAGAGAGAGAGCAGGAGAGAGAGGTGAGAGATAAGATGGCTCCAGATTTCAAGCGATCGCTTGAGATAAATAAGCGGTCTGTGGCGTGACTATGTCGGAAATGAATGTTTAAACAAGGATTATTGAAATGCAAGCAACAGTATCTATGATGATATAATTACACTGGATGATGCTGCTGGCCTTAGTAATGGAGAAGACTTCGTAAAGTGTACAAGCGAATGAAGTGGTGGAATCACAAATAACAATGGCGAAGATAGACGCGGTGCAAACTGTCACAAGTCAAAAAAAAGTTCTCGTTGTAGATGATGCCTTAGAACTGACTGGTAAGTTCAACATCATTACTTTTTAGGCTAAACAAAAATTGGAACTCTTCACAAAATTTACATTGTTTTTTTTTTAAGGATATGGAAAATTCAACATGAAAATGCTGGCATTGACAAGTCTGATGTCAGCGGCTTTAGGACTCGAAATGTTCGCCTTCAGCTACACAATACCAGTAAACCAATGTGAATTCGATTTAGACCTGGATCAAAAAGGAATTATAGCAGCTATTCCATTTATATGTAAGTCAAGAGACAAAAATAAAAATATATGTGCTAACAGACAACGCTTTTTAATACTACTAATGGCAGTGGTTTTCGTCTCAGAAATAATGACTAATTATAATTAATCAAAAAAACCTGTAGTTCAACATATAAACCATTAATTACATTTATCTAACGATACCCATCCAATTTGGCTGATATACAAAACCAGTTTCTACCAGTATGGTTATGATAATGAATCATTATAAATACTTATAATATAATAATATATTATAATATAATGATATATTATAAAAATATATTACTAAAATAATATTAATATTAATATTATTATAGTAATAATATTATAATAATATTGTAATAATATAATAATAATAATAAAAATATAATAATATATTATAATAATACATTATAATAATATATTACTTCTGTTACTATTGATGGGTAATAATTAGAGTATTTTTTTTTGGGACGATCCCCAAGCAACTCAAAGCTGTTGATGTCATAAAAAATGTGAATTTTTATCATCGCACAGGTTTTTTTTATCATCGCTACAGTTTGAGCTACTTTTAAAACACCATTTTTAATCAAACTAATCAATAAAAGGGTTTATCTTTAACACATCGTGTTTTTTTTAAAGAAATGCATAATGTTTTTTTTCACAAAAAAATATGGTTAAATTATGCGATATTAGCATCGTTTTATCTTAGGGTCAACCTGTATATTTTGACCAATGCTACATTAATATGAATAAATACGATTTCGGCCATCCAATTAATCAAAACATTGTATCTGCTCTCAATAAAATTCATAACAAATATATCGTTAAAAATACTGTAATACATCTCCTTTAGGCGCCTCTCCAACTAGTGAAGGTTGGCAGTCAGCTCTGCATATATCTTTTTGATCCATATGAAGCTGAAGAGTACTACGGAACATATGCCATATTTATAAATACATTAATATTAATTAGAATTACAATAAACTGTATTACTAAAGAAGTGCTATTACTGAAATATTCAATTTGGTATATTTGATAAAATTATCTGAAATTATATATTTTTTAAAATTTCTTTGTGTTATGATGATATTCGATTAGCATATACAAACATATTTACATAGGTAATGGAAAGATATAGTAAAGGTTATCTTCGAATCATAGTATTTTTGAATGGAATATTTTAAATACATATAATATAAGGTGAGATAGATACCACATTCCAAGCATCTAAGGCGGTAAAGAATGCCATAGTCCGTATTTATTATAGGTATATGGTACCTAGAATCCTAGTTTTTAAAAAAAATCTCTAATACTGTGTAATAAAATTTCAAATATTTTCAAATAGCTTAGAAATTTAGGACTGATTAGTTTGATAACATTGATGTATTGAAATTTTATTACCTTTCGCTTTTTTGGTTACAGGTTTAGGAGTAATTTCTTTGATAACAGAGCGAATTCTGGGACCCAAAAGGGGTTTATGCCATTTTTACTAAAAAACTACTGTAAAATGTTATGTCGAAAAAAATGTTATAGTCGATGGAAACAAATGTTAACATTGGTAAATTCTCAGAGTGTTTAGTGATCTATTCAAAGAATTCAGAAAAAGAATTCATACATACATTTTTAATATAAAATCCCTAAGGATATTACAGACTTGTCCTAAAAACCATTTGTGTCGTATTAAGAAATAACTTTCATAGAAAATTGTATAGGATATATGATTTCTTAAATGACAAAAAATATTTTAAAATGGTTATTATAAATTAATGGTAAAGAAAAGGTTATTTTTAAATGAATCACAGAACGTGACTAAGCTAAAGCTAATTACTTACCTGCTAAAGGTAGCACTAATTTTATATATGAATTGATTTTGTATCTTATTTCAACTTATCAATTTGTCGTTTCGTTTTATTTTTTGAAAAATATTTTTTTACTATTTAAAATTTTTGACTATTTTGTTAGCGATTATTAGTTTCTTTTAAATTATTGTTTGATTATTAGAAAATTACCTATTTTAGTTTTACTGTTTTAACTATTTTTATAACCTTTTTTATTTGTTGTTTTTTTTTGTAATATTAATTATTTGACTAGTTTTATTATTTGGACCATTACCCGGTTTTTTACTGACTTCTGAACTATTTAATTTTTAACCGATTATTTATTATAGATGAGTATATTTTTCAGACATTTAAAAAAATACTTTGATTAATTACCTGCTAATATAGAGGCAAAAAACAGAATATTTATTGTATAAAGAAACATTTTTTTACTCTCATAATCATACGGCGATTATTTTTTTTTCATTTGATTTGATTAAATTCAAATTTTGGCCAAGTGGAGCAGTTTTGCAAAAATAAGTCATTGAGATCAAGCTATAATTGAGATTAACCTTATTTATTAAGGATGAATTAGGAATTAGGGAAAATTCAAGAGACAATAATTCATTGACGTCAACATAAGACAAGTAAATACCTGTATATTAAAAATTAAAATATTGATAATTAGGTACTTATTTCGGTTTTTGAGACATATTTGTGGTTTATCTATTTATCCATATAGATACATGTATATACATGGAATGTCCTCAATCAGACCTTTCATTTGAGGAAAACACGATATATTTATGTTGATTCATTGACATTTAGACATTTGGATATTTAGACAACCACTTACTTAATATTTGGGCAGTTAAAGTACCTATGGCACTCGGGATGACATAACGATTCTAACAATATTACACACTTCTAAATCGGCTAAAGCGTTTAGAATTTATGGTGGAATAAAGAAACGGAAAGTATACATAGATGAACCCTGAACACATTACACTCCTTTTTTGTCGGGCAGACGTGTAAAAAGAAAGAAAAGTATACACCCCTCTAGGGTTTCATATTGTTTGACTCAATGAATTATTTTTGCAACTCTTCTGACCAAATTTTGAATTCCTCTTTCCCTCTTATATTCTTGACATTTTTTACAGCGAATAAGTCAAATAGTATTTCGATATAACGAATTTCATAAACGTTTCGATATAAAGTATTTCATAAAACGACTCTTCATAAATCTGCTTATTATTTTGTAGAATTTTAGAATGCCTGTTTAAACAATGGCAGAAACTCATTAACCCCATAAAATGCCTACAAAAGTGGAGTAGCATTTTACCTTCCCGGCATTAGGGAAATTATTGTCAACGCGCTAAAAAATCGAGATTAAGACGGAAATATCCATTTTGACACCCCCTGAGACGATTGGGACCATTTCCAGACTGAAGTCTGTCTGTGAGTCTGTGTGTCGGCATGTGTGTATTCCTACACACATGCCGATTATCCGATTGAGCTAAAATTTGGCATACAGGCATCATTGGGTTATGGCAAGAGTTGAAAATATTGTAGTTGAAATCGGTCCAACAGAGGCGCGCTCAGTCATACTTCAATCTCGAAATATTGCAGTTACAGACCGAAATCACTTTGTAAAATTTTGGTTGGAATATCTCGCATACAAGCGACGCATTTTTTAAAAAATACCGTCGTATTTAAGAAAATACTACATAAATATTGGAAAAATACCATTTTAATACCACGGTAATACTACTAAATACTAAAATATGCTAGTTTTTTTGCTATCGTAGTCACTTGACACAATCACTATCGGGTGAGAGGAGGGTAGTCTCCCCCCCCCCCCCCCCCCCCCGAGTTGGCGAGGTGGGTGGACGTGTGTGCGAGGGGGTGGAAGTGCGGGGGGGGGGGGGGTGGGGGTTAGGAGGTTTAGCGCGCGAGTGGTGGGGAAAGGGGGTTGTCTGTTCTCCGGAAAAGTCTTGATTTGACACAACCAATATTTTTTTTGTCCTTGAAGGTGTTTATATCAAAATTTGTCGTAGATGTATGTTTGATATTTAGGTTTCTTGAACGTGAGATTCGTCTGTCAGACCGATTTGATTTGTTTACTGCCAGCTTAAACAGTTTTATCGGTCCTCCGCAACAACGTGAAAAGGATAATAATAGTATAACGTATCTGTTCGAGAATTTGTAACAGGTCAAATCCTTATACAGAGCTTCAGGGTTATCGGTGGTTTCAATAGTTTTATACTTGAAAATAATTTGTAAATAGACGATAATTGAAAGATTTTGCTATTGAGAAAGTTTAAACAATATTATTTATAGAATTGAAGGTTTTATTTGATATACGGCCAATATTTTTCAAGTAAAAGGTTCATGACAAATTGCAAGGCGAATATAGGTTTTTAATATAGCTTTAATATTATATAATGTCTACATAATGTCTACATATTATATAATGTCTACATAAAATCTCTACATAGTGTCTCTACTAATCTCTACTAATATATATATATATATATATATATATATATATATATATATATATATATATATATATATATATATATATATATATATATATATATATATATATATATATATATATATATATATATATATATATATATATATATATATATATATATATATATATATATATATATATATATATATATATATATATATATATATATATATATATATATATATATTTTTAATGTCAGATAGCAATCGCAATATGTCGTAGATCTCACATCTATATATAGGTACAGGGGTAAGCCTAGTTAGATGGGTGACGTCCCTCGGCTTGCATGGGATTTGCATGAATACGAGGGGGGACCCAAAAGTAACGGGAATTGGACTGCGGTGGGGAGGAAGAGTGGTGGAACCCATTGTTTGATCAGGTGTCCGTTACGGTCACTCCACCTGAGTCAGTGTGCGAAATTGTGTCGCTGTGAGTGCATCGGTTCTCCCGTGAGAGTTTTTTTCGTAAAACAACTTTTTCAATTTCGGCGAGAAAGTGATGGCAGATTGTCGAGAGCTGCGCGCGGCTGTAAAATTTTGTTTCTTGTTGGGAAAATCAGCCACGGAAACTATTGTAATGCTTAAGACTGCTTATTGAGATGCTGCCTTAAGTAAAACCAGAGTCTATGAGTGTTTTTCACATTTTAAAAATGGAGAAATGTCAATTGAAGACCAACCCCGTTCAGGACGCCCATCAACGGCAAGAAGTAACGAAAACATCGACAAAATCAATGCCCTCATTCGCGAAGATTGCTGCCGAACCATTGATCAACTCTATGAGATGTCTAGATTATCATGGAGTTCAATTCAGAGGATTTTATCCGAAGATTTGCACATAAGAAGGATTGCAGCCAAATTTGTCTCTCGCCTTCTCACAGACGATTAAAAGGAGCGTCGACTTCAGGCATGTTTGAGCTTCAAAATCGGTTCAAACAGGACCCTGATTTTTTTTCCAAGGTGATTACTGGTGATGAATTGTGGTGCTATGGATACGACCCCGAAACAACGCTGCAATCAAGCCAGTGGAAGACAAGTGGCTCTCCTCGTCCCAAAAAAGCTCGCCAAGTGAAGTCAAACATCAAGACAATGCTCATTTGTTTCTTCGTTGCAGAGGTGTTTTGCACATTGAGTTTGTTCCCCCCGATCTAACTGTCAACCAGGAGTTCTACTTGAAGGTTTTGAAAAGATTGATGGATTCTATCCGGAAAAAAGGGAGATCTTTGGCGTACAGGCGACTGATTCTTCCATCATGATAATGCGTCGGCCCACACCGCCCTCTCCGTAAAGCAGTTTTTGACCAAAAACGGCATGACACCAATTGTCCACCCCCTTACTCACCGGATCTAGCCCCCTGTGATTCCTTTTTGTTCCCCAGACTCAAAAGGGACATGAAAGGAAAGCGTTTTGCCACAGTGGGGGAGGTAAAACAAAAATCGCCGAAAGGCATAAAAAACCGTTTGAAGAAGTGTGTTGTGGTCAATGGAGATTACTTTGAAGGTGATCAAAATTTGGTGTAAAAATATTAAGAAATAAAGACTTTATGACGGATTTTCCGTTTCTATTGGGTCCCCCCTCGTATATACATTTATTTTCACTAATACTATTGTATATTTATTTTTTAGGTATGATAGTGACGTCATACTTTTGGGGTTATATGTCGGACACAAAAGGAAGAAGGAAATGTCTTATGATTTCTCTAGGCGTCGGATCAATATTCTCAACCTTATCGTCGTTTTCACCTAACCTTTGGTCTTTTATTACTCTGAGGATCATTTCAGCTCTGTTGTAAGTATATTTTTGTTATATTGAAATGGATCATTGTCACTTTGGGATATATATCTCTTTACCTTCACAATATTGAATGTTATAACTAATATAAGAGTTTTTTTCAGAATACATTTTCTATTTTCTAATCATAAATTATCATATTTTAAACAAACGGACATTTCCATATATGCTTCGGAAAAGTACAAAAACAACGCCTAAATCAAAACCATGTCAAGGTAGCAAAAAACTTGATAAAGTCAATGGAAGCCCGTTTCCATTCCGATTTTGATTTAATAACAAAAATGTTCATAACGCGATAAGGATCACTTGTAGCGTAGTATGTTATAGAATATATAAAAAAGCCCCTGACGCAAAAGATAAATATATTTGCGTAGGATAACTTCGGTTCATTAACCGGTCTTACGTTACATTAAACATGACATTGGGATTTATCTTGCTAATCTCAAATACGAAAATGTGGTGAAAATATTTTAGTTCAGCATTGTAATACTGTTATTGTAAAGTGAAGTAAAATCTTTGCCAAATGTGGTTATTCGCGTTTACACAGAATTTATATTGTCATGGCCCTTTCTTATTTATGATTAGGATATTATATCTAGAAAAGATACATTTTTCATGGCCCTTTCTTATTTACGATTTCACCAAAACTCAACTGTCCCATCTAGATGCGCTGGTGACAGCTAGTTTAAAATCCTGGTTGTCTTTAGCCAAACCAGCTGACCCCTCGACTCTCTTCAGGTCCAAACAAAATTTGGGCTAGCGCTAAAACTGCCCTCTCTGCTCTACGCCAACTCCAGAATAACCAAAAAATCGATTCTGTGCAATTCCAAAGATCCGGCAATATCGAAGCAAGTAATAAGTGGCAGTACTGATTCAAATGATCTACTAGCCCGCGTAGACCTCCACAAAAAGTTCCTTACTAGAATCAGCCAGAATGGCACTGGTCTGGGATATGGCAGTACAACCATGAGCGATGTAGACTTGAAGAAGTCTCTCTTGCGAGGAGATTACGACAGCAACAGTATGCTCATGCCTTCAATTCCAGAATGATTGGACAACAATTGGGGACTTTTGAATTCCGCCTCCAATGCACTGGAAGGTAATGCTCTATGACTGGACGCCAGAGATGCTGAAATTTTATTTGAATGCCTTTCAGCATACAATTCCAGACCCCAGTAACCTCGCTCGTTGGAGCTATGCCGAGGATAGTTCATGTCCACTTTGTAGCAATACCCCTTGCACAGCTAGACATATTCTAGCTGGTTGCAAGGTGGCCTTAGATAAAGGACGGTACACTTACCACCAGCCAAAGTCCTTGCAGTTATTCGCGAGGTAATTAGCATCTCAGTGGCTCATGCCAACAAGGGTTTAAAAGTACCCTCCAAATCCCCAATACAGTTTGTGCGGGATGGCTCTAAAGGCAAAAAACATTTAACTACGAAACCTTTCTCAATAATCGAGAAAGCTTCAGATTGGATTCTGGAGGTCGATTCCGTCTCTAAGCAGTGTAAATTCCCTGAAAGTCTCAGATGCACAGCCCTCCGTCCAGATATAACTCTTTACTCTCCATCTCGGCAGGAGGCCCTTATTGTAGAATTAACTGTTCCATGGAAATCAAATATTCCAAAAGACCACGAGTACAAATTAAATAAATACCATGATCTCGCAAATGCTGTCACCCGGAACGGCTTCGTTGTTCACCTTCACGCGGTGGAAGTTGGCGCTCGTGGTCTGCCAGCCAAATCACTGTTTCACCACTTTAAAGATCTTGGTCCTACAGAAAATTATTCAACTCTTTCCTAGAAAAAATATCTTAAACCGCGATTTCCGCATCTCAAATTCTATGGCTTCGAAAGGGGAGTGAATGGGTGGTAAGGTGAATGCTCACATGTGGCAAGACAGCTGTCCTAAACCTACCATAGCCGGTCGTTATTCCGGGATCCACTGCTCACCCCCCATAAGTGTAAAAATAGTATTATGATGGGCCCGACTCCGGTCGGTGGATTTTATGGCAGCGCCGTTTGTATTTTATTTTTTGTTTATTTTATTTTACTTATCATTTAGATTTTTAAGATTTTAAACGATAGACCAGAACACGGCATTAATGACAGACATGCAATTTGGGAAAATATACATAAATAAAGACAAAAACAAGATAAAACTTTAAAAAAAACAAAGTAATCCATGATTTAACTAAATATATTATTGAGTAATAAAAATCCTGTGTCAATTTCTAAATCCGTAAGTTGATGAACCATCAACATTAGAAATCTTTTTGATTACATTAGTTTTTTGGTAAAATGGACTTCACATCATTTAAAGCGTTCTTTGGATTATAGAATTTAAGGCTAAACAGAAGAAAAGGAGGTTTGTTGACGAATGTTTTAAATGGGTGAAATATGATCCTAGTAAATGCATTTTTAAACTTTTCCTTTGTTTTTTTCGACGACTTCCATAGTATTTAGGAGTTCGACAAAATGAGTGTAATCAGAATGACCTTATACTTTACCTACTTATCCGTATATTAATTAAAGTTATATAATTCGTAATATTTCAGCAATTAGCCACTCCGCCGACCCTTTAGTGTTCGGAATTCCCCGGCTCTCTCTCTGTTGTAAATTGTTGCTGGGTTACGGACGACTCAATAGCTTACTCAATAAAAAAGTATCAGGAATGCGAAAGATAGTATATTTTTTTATTATGAAATATTAAACATGCGATAGACATTTGTTTAAACGCGTCTAGTCACTTTCGAAATGATGATAAAATAGGTATGAGTAATTCAAAAAGAATGAGCTCCATTTTTATTCGTATTGCGTGATTGTTTCGGCTATTACGCCAATTTAAAAGCCCATTGCGCGGAGAAATGTTATATATAAAAAAAAATGTTATCAGACATTGTTTAGTGAACCTGATAAAACTAATTAGAGAGGTTACTTCCGAACGCTCTAAGGTCGTAACGGAAATAGGGAGGAGTCACGTATCCGGCAAGTGTTTCTGGAATGATAGACTAAGGCCCGTTTTCTAAAAGAGACCATTCATGATTTTCGTAGTATGACGTAAATTATACTTAACTTAACGTATTTCAAATAATTAAAAAAATCGATTGTATCACCCAAATACTCCCGGCAAATAGCCAAGGACTTTTTATATGTTTTTTATATAACGTGACATAAGCGTGGCATAACATAACGTGACATATTTATAAGCGTGACATAATTCACTGTGAGTTTATTAGTTTTTAACTTGAATTTAAATTACCTACGTTTAAATTACCTACATATTACCTACGTATCGTGTTACGCCCATTACAAACTCTGTATATTGCCATAATTAATAAATTAATATAAAATCGAGTGAATATATTAAAAGGAATAAAAAATACGTCTACCGTTACAAAAAGTTAACTACTCTATTTATATATTTTTTTTTGTGTTTTATGTAACTATCCATCTAGAAACATATATATATATTCGGAATGTTCTCTATCAGACCTTTCATTTGATAATAAACACGATATATTTATGTTAATTTATTGACATTTGGAGATTTGGACATTTAGACAACTATATACTAGATATTTAATCAGTTAAGGTATACCCTATGATAATCTCGATGACATGACGATTCTAACAATACCACATACTTCTAAATCGGTTTGAGCTTTTAGAAGTTATGGTGGAATAAAGAAACGGAAAACATACATAGATGAACCCTGAACGCATTACCTTCCTTTTTGGTTGGACAACATGTAAAAAGATATGCGGCAAAGGATTTCAGACTCCCGAAGATAATCTAAAAAATCGGTAGTGTCTCCCCAAGACTTTCCCTGCAAGTAGCCAGGGAATTATTTCATCTGAATATTCATTTCATAAATAAAGTCAATGAGTAGTTGGCGAAAATTCTTGTTAATATGCGACGCAATGAAATAAAATTCGAATTCTGAACGCGCGTTGAAAATCAAATTGCAAAGGCGGGTCGCTGTGAGCCTTGAAATATGAATTTCGAACGATCCACCGTTCGCAAGCGTCGCCGCTTTTAAGGGCCTTACTATTTAATTAATGTATGGCGGACTTTAAATATTATTTGTGTCGCTTGTATACGAGATATTCCAACCGAAATTTCCCAATGCACCTGGGTATTGAAAGTCTCAAGTCTCTTAGTTCAATATTTCGAGATTGAAGTATTTACTAGCGCGCCCTCTGGTGGACCGATTTCAACTACAATCTTTTCAACTCTTGCCATGACCAAATGATGCCTGCATGCCGAATTTCATCCCAATCGGATGAAGCGTTTGGGCACTATCGTGGAGGAATACATAGAGCTAAACACACAGACACACAGACAGACTACAGTCTGGAAATGGTCTTAATCTACTCAGGGGGTGTTAACATGTATATTCTCGCCTCAGTCTCGATTTTTTTTATATCGCGTTCGCAATACTTTATCTACTCGTTGGTTGGTAGGCCGGTAAAGTAAACCTACGTAATATACAAACATGTATGTACATAAAAAACGATGACTATCGCGGTTGTTTGACATTATAAATAGGATAGAAACGAATTTACCGCGTGAAATTTGTAGCACCCGACGTTTCGGTGACGTTGCAGCGGCCGCCGTTGTCTAGGGTAGACTGAAAGAGCTGTCAATCCTTTGTTTTGCGGCCATTGAAATAAGAAGAACCCCGAACTTCAATAGAGACGACGGTTACAAACTCTCTTCATACATGGAACCCTCTTCTTAAAATGTTCCCGCCGCCGAACGCCAATCGCAAGGACGTAAGACAGGATATAGTGAGTGTTGTGTCCATGACGGATTTTCGAAATTCGCGCGCTCCGAGTCCGCCCCCCCCCCCCACCACCGTTATAACCTACGCAGTGGCGGCAGCGGTATGTGGCCTACCCGCAAAACAACGGATTGAAAGTTCTTTCAGTCTACCCTGGACAACGGCGGCTGCAACGTCACCGAAACGTCAAGTGCTACAAATTTCACGCAGTAATTTCGTTTCTATCCTATTTATAATGTGTGTACATGTTGCCTTTCTACCCTACTGACAGCATCGTAATAGGTGTGTCCTAAAAACCATAATAAGAGATATCCTGATGATACCCCTAATTTGCAGCGTTTGTAGTTTTATTACATAGTCTTTATCTATTTAGAGTTTTAATTTTTAATCTTTGCGTTTTTGTTTCTTTTGTATATGTTTTTTGTAAAAACATCTGCAAATATTTTTTTTGTTATTACTGAATGACAGAAGACATTGGATCGAAGCCAAGGTTTTCATTTTTTGGAAAGCAAAATAGGGTTGTTCTTATGCGATGAAATTTAATTAACCCTTCAGGCCTCGGCCCCTCAGCCGATTTACAAGTTGATGTCCCAAAAATTTTTAGTAAAAATTAGTAAAAAAAATTAATTATGACACTGCCTCACCAAAACATTAATTTCTTCCAAACCACTGTACCCATAATTAAAATAAAATATATTACCATAATAAAACATAGTAAAATAAAACAAATTAAATTAAAATAAAACGGGGCCGTCACGCTGAATCGTGTTGTGGCCAATATCGGCCAATCGGGGCTCTAGGGGTTAAATTATTAACGGTGATCTAATCGTCGATTTCAATATTTGCAAGCCTGGAAACGGTTGTCACTGCGTTTGTAAAGGCTAAGATGAACGGATCAACGGCATCACAGCAAATCTACATTTTTGTACGTCAATATTGACAATGAAAAAACAAAATTAAACAAATACAAAACATTCATATTATATTGCGTCGTAATTCAACGTCCTCTTATCTGACCAAAAAAGCTAATTTGCATTACAACCTCCCGCGTTGATAATAATACTCATTGTTTGAAATTAAATCAACCGTAGAGCCATTAAATAATATACTTATCTATGGTTATATTGCGAGTATTATATGAGAACTTTACGTGTATTCGAAGAACACTACATATTAGCATATCATGATGTACAAAAAATCATTTTTTTGTTTTTTTTTAATTTTGTTTTTTGTAATTTCAGATTTAATACTTTATTCATTTATTTGCTTGTACATTTAGCCCCATTGTTATCAATGTTATAAGTAACTTGGAAAAATTGAACACCGAAATGCAGCTAATGCTCAGTGCCCACCTAACTAGGACTTAAATGTCCCGTATCTAGGCGGGTCAGAGTAAATAATTGAAATAAGTAAAACAACTTACGTAACAATTAGCCTAATTAAAGTAAAAAAAAACCTTTTTAGTTTTATATTCAATGAATGTGCTTAATTAAGATTGAATAATATATCAGAATAAATAAATAACATAGGTAATACAATATGGCAAATACACATATACGTAAATACGATTTTAATAAATAATAGATGCTATATGGTATAAACATATTTATAATTAATTAAAATATATAAATACAATTTTAAAAGCAGTATTTAAAAAAACTTGAAATAACATAAATAAAAATATGATACTATTAATATATGCATAATAATGTATATAAATATACAATATTATTTTTAAATTAACCGTTATACATACGCTTTACAAACCAAGTTTTCAGATTTAGACCTCCCTAATTCAAATAACCATTTATTAATTTTGTCTTAAAACTCTTGATTGTTCTTTATGTGTTTCCATTTTTCCTCTATGTCATTATATAGTTTGGGACCAATGAAAAAAGCTTGTCGTTGTGCAAATGTTGTTTGCACTCGAGGAATAAGGAAATTTTGTTTCCGTGAACTCCGAGTATTGAAGTTTTGCTGACTTTGATCATATCTATCTTTGTGTTTATGAAAAAATATTATCACATATTTAATAAACAATTGCTTGACGTCCAGAACTATAGACTCTTTGAAAAGACGCTCTGACGGGTAGTCATTAGGTTTCCTATAAATTATCCGTAGCAGCAGTTTTTGCGTCTTTATTAGTGGATCCAGGGCCTGTTTCGTGCAAGCACCCCACCCTACAATTCCATAAATCATAAGACTTTGGCATAGAGACATGTAGGTGATTTTAATTGTTTTCCGAGATAATACATTGCGCAGTTCACAAAAAACATATATTAGTTTCCGTAATCGATCCGAGAGTTGAATTATGTGCTTAGACCAATTCAGCTTAGAATCCACATTTATTCCCAGATATTTTATATTATCTACAACACTTAGTCGTTCACATGAGCATGTGCAGTCTTTAAGGCAATTGTGAGAGTGGATTTTAAAGAAGCTGGAGATATGAACTGATCGTAAGCTAAAGTTCATTACTTTGGTTTTCGACGAATTAATTGTTAAAATATGTTTATTTAGCCACTCACTAACGGTATCCAGAGTATTTTGTAATTTAAGTGCGACTTCTGCCGAATTAGTCGCTTCTGTTAATAAGACCGTATCGTCTGCGAATGAGATGACTTTCGCATTAAGTTGGAGTTCACATAATTCATTAATATATATTAGAAACAGGAGTGGCCCTAGCACACTTCCTTGTGGAACGCCATATCTTATATTTAGTTTCTCACTGATCTGTCCATTTATTGCTGTTACCTGAGATCTGTCATCCAAGTAGCTTCTAAACCATTCCATGGATACCCCTTTAACTCCAAAGCTCTCCAGTTTTTTACAGAGAATCGGGTGAGACACCGTGTCAAATGCTTTCTATAGGTCAAGGAACGCTGCCATAACTTTTCTCCCCTTATCAATATTTACTGATATATATTGGGTAACAGCGTTAATTGCATCTTGCGTTCCTCGACCTTCTCTGAAGCCGAATTGGTTAGTTGAAAGGAGCCCCTCAGCCTCGACGTGTTTTACAAGCCTCTTTTTTACAATTTTTTCAATTACTTTCGAAATTATATTTTGTAGAGATATCGGTCGATAGTTTCCAATATCTTCTTTGTTGCCATTCTTAAATATTGGAATAACCTTTGACGTCTTTAGTGACTGAGGAAAGGTGCCCGATTTGAAACTTAAATTCACTAAGTATGCGAGAGGTTCGGAAATAAACTCAGCTACAAGTTTGAAGTGAATTGTGCGTATACCATCTAACCCGGGTGAAGAATCAGCTTTCAGATTTTTTATGGTGTTTGCAATTTCCGTTTTGTTAACAAGACCCAGCGCAAACTGCTTTTTAGTTTTAGGAAATATATTTATTTGGTTAGTCAAAGCAGATTCAGTATATTTCATATCCGCTAAAATGGAGTTTGCAAGTTTTTGTCCAACAGACACAAAATATTCGTTGGCATAGTTGGTTAGTTCTCGAAGATCCTTGTCCACGCTTTTTATCTTATTACCAACCCTTATTGACTTAATTGAGGGTTTATTCTTATTTGTGTGCCCTATGTCATTAATTAACCCCCATGTTTTCTTCATATCGCCATTTGCTTGTTTGAATTTTTCGCTGTAATATGACTCTTTGGTTTTCTTAATGATTTTTTTGCAGGTATTCCTATATTTTTTATAAAAAGTTTGTAGTTGTACATCATTAGGATTTCTTCTTACATCTTTGTGGAGCTTGTCTCGCTTTCTTATGCAGAATAATAGACCGTCCGTTATCCACGGATTGATTTTAGCTTTTGAACGAGAAAGATTAATTTTCTTTTCAGTTGAGGCGTTGTTTATGCAATCCAAATATATTTTTAGAAAGAGGTTGGATGCTTCATTCACGTCCTTGGCATCATAGACTTTATCCCATGTCACCTCGCGAAACAAGTTTAAAAGTTTCTTATTGTCTGTGATGGTTTTAGACTGGATACGCTGAGACAATTTTTTCATATTTTTCGAGATACATAGTCCAACCGCATAGTGGTCAGTGATAGTAGTCTTATAGATAAATGACTTAATTGGCATTCTTGATTTGACCATTATGTGGTCTATACAACTAGATTGTTCGCGATCTGTTCTTGTCGCTTTGTCGATGGCGATTTTCAATCTATTTTGGGTTAACATATTGAGGTAGTCTTCAGCCTGTGGATGTCGATTATTTATTATGTTAATATTAATATCCCCAGTTAGTATTATATTGGGTTCGTTCGAGTATTCCGAAAGCAAACCGTTTAGCGATTGAACGAAGCTATTTATATTAGTTTTACTTGGTGTTTTATAAATGGCAAATATATTGATATCGTCCTCAATTAACATATGTAGGCAGTTGGCATCATCAATTTTCTTTTCTGTAACGAAAGCTTTTAGATCGGATTTCAGGTAAATTACAACGCCATCATTCTGAAGTCTTATATTTTTGGTATGATAAGAGTCAAACCCTGGCAGTGCTCTCGCGGTATAAATATTACTAATCCAGCATTCAGTCAAAATAATAATGTCAAATTGGTAATCAAACTGCTTAAGCAGTATAAGGCAGTCATCAAAATTTTTATTGACACTACGAATGTTAAGCGAAAATAGCTTTAGGCTTTTCCCTCTCATTAGGTAATCTTTGCATTCATTGGAGTTATCAAATTCTTCACATGTTATATATTTTTCGTCTATAAAATTATACAAATCATTCATTTTGGATATTAAGTAAGTACAAATAAATACGGCAATGGTATTGTTTTAGGTCTAAATAAGTATTTTTTTAAAAATCTCTCTTGAAATATTGCAATAATTCGAGGAAGGTATATATAACGGGTAAAATAACATTTGCACAATAGTTATAGGTAAGGATTAGTACAATAAAAAGATTATTTCCGCTGTATATTGCAATAAACGTTGTATTAATGGTTACAATATATTTATTTATATGTAAGACAAAACACGTTTTAAATGCCATAATAAGATAATTATAACTTACAATATATTTATTTATATGTAAAGTAAAATACGTTTTAAATGCTATAATAAGATAGTTATAGTTCAATTTATATATAATATGTATGATATGTAGAATAGTATAATATATATAATATCTATAGCATATATAATAGCATAATATATCACTATGTATATGAGTTTTCGATTGGTTTTTTGTATGCGACCATAGTAATATATTACAATTTAGTAATAAAATTACCTCAGATACTGTCATTGTTTGCGATAATCTTGGACAAAACATCCTCACTTGTAATGGTGAATACTTTGGATTTTTCCTGTTTTTTAAGAAATATTTTTCCACTTTTAACCCAACAGTATTGAAAATTATTGAATTTGGAAAATTTCTTTGCTTGCATTAATAAATACTTAGCTTTTTGCGTAAGATGTTCTGATATAAAGATTGGTTTTGGTTCATCTGCTAGATTCAAGTGGTGTGTATTTAATTTATCCGAGTTACTTTTACAATTCCGGTTAAATTGCATAGCTGAGCGAAGAAATGCATTACGTTGAAGATTATTGAAGAATTTTACGACGACAGAGCGAGGATTTTTTCTTGAGTAATTTGTTATGTTCTTCCTGGTTATAAGCTGTATTCCTGCTCCCTCCATTTGGTGACTAATCGTTTTTCCAATGAACGCAAGAGTATCTTGTAGGTTTTCGTTCTCTGTTTCCGGAATTCCACGTATTTCGATATCATTTTCTAACTTGTGTTGGTCCAGTTGGTCAAATTTTTCTTCAAGATAGGAGATACGTTTATTTAGGTGATGATTTTCTTTCTTCAATTCTTCGTTGTCATTATGGATCGCTTCTATTTTCTTGCAGCACTCATCGTATTTATTGCTCATAAATTCAATTGACTCTAGGAGTGAGTCATTTTGGTCCTTTATATTTCTTTGCATGTCGAGGAATCTGTCCTCTAACATGCCCGCAATCGACATTTTCAACTCGTTCATTTTCTTTGTAAGGATGTCTTCCGTAGCGTAAGTTGATGGCTTCAACGTTGGTGTTTTATGACGAATTGCAATGTCAGGATCACTGCTGCATTGGTTGGTTGCGCTCACAGATGGCTATATAGCTATCGGGATACCATCTTTACATTTTTGACACTGCCACGAAACTTAATAGCTTTTGTAACCTTTTTGATCAATGTGCATTTTGTATGATGCATATGATAGGTTGCTTTGCAAGTGATGCACTTGATGAGGTCTGACATATCCATTATTTCGGAACTACATCCTTTGCATACTAGGATGGGTGCCATGATTTTTATTTTATTATTTTATATCAATTTATCGATTATATTTTATATCGATTATATTTTATATCGATGTCACTCAACCGTCGGGTTTTATTATTTTTATTTTTTTGTTGTGCTTCGGTTGGCAGCTCTGCTTTGACGTCAGTGGGTGTGAATGTTTAAATTATAATTATTTTTATTGTTGTTATCGCCCTCTGTTAGTGATTTTTATTACTTCATAAATCTCGTACGTCAGAAGAAAAAACTTTCGCTGGACGAGGATTTGAACCAGGGGACCCGACTGTGTTAGTCAGGACGATTAACCAGTAGGCTACAAGAGCACACAAGAAGCAGCGACAAGTATTGGTATAGTACTTATATGGGAAGGAAGATGACTGAACAATTATGTCAATTGAATAATCAAGCCACGGTCCGATTTACGCAGGGTATTTTGGGCGGTGATTTTCAATTACAAGTTACACATTTACGCAGTTTTCACAGTTTCTGACACAAATCCATAGAAATCACACTTAACACTGCACTCAGTTTTTTTTTGGCTTTAAGTTAACACCTTGTATGTTTCAAAATATTTACTTTAGCGCAAGATTTAAACGAATAACATAGGACACACAAAAAACAGCTGTTGCCTTGAGTATGACGTTTGAACTAACTCTATTGATCTTAATAATTTTAATAATTAATAGTTTTTACTTTATCGACCTACCAACCGACAAGTGGGTAAAGTATTGTCAATGCGCAATTTTTTTTCGAGATGAAGACGGATATAATATACTTATATAGATTTGACCTCCCCCCCGCTCCCCCTTCCGAGACGAGTCAGACCACTTCCAGTCTGAAGTCTGTGTGTGTGTGTGGGTGTGTGTTCCTTCGAGATAGCGCCCAAACGAATAGTATAGTAGGGCGGTGTCGACTACAATGGGCGAACCCGTCACCCCAGGGTGTTATAACGATATGTAATAGTTCTTTCAGCCGTGGGATGAGCGTAGAAGACTTGAGGACAAGACAATCTACTGTCTAGTTCACCAGAAAACCGTTAGAAACCGACGCCTTACGGCGAGGCACCGGGAAAGGTATCCATCGGGCAGGCTCACCCCCTAACTACCAGTTTTGGCAGGATATCTCCTTCTGGAATTAACCTTCAGGATACCTTCCGTCCTCCCGACTGGCTACGGGTCCAAAGTCGCTTATGCGACCTCCACCTGTTGTAATACAGCGGTAATTCAATTAGAATTTATCGCGGACCTGGGCGATTCTTGCCCGTAGTGCCACACGGGATCGAGTGGCCCAAGTTCATTTCAAGAATGGCATGAGAAACAGGTCAACATCCACCCCCGCTGCTTAGAAAACAGTATATTTCCATAGTCTCCAGACTCCTTTAGCAATTAGTCGGAATGCACAACCGATTGGCTTCGCCGAACGGTGATGTGCAAACCGTCCAGTGGCGCCGGGATGCAATCCCGCCGGGAGAAACCGGTCCACCAGATTTGAGGCCTGAGACATGGGAGTCTTACCCAGGGAAGCCTTCCACTCGAGGAGGCTTCTGAATAGGAGCTGAGTCATGAGTTGAGCCGATCCGAAAACGAAGTGAATCTTGTGGCCCAAGCTGCACGAAACCGTTCACCACCCTCTTCTGATATAACGGACCCGTTTGAGTTTCTTCGTAAACTAAAATCGGAATTAGTACATGCCCACGAAACGAGGCCAATGAAATGAATGGTTGCCACTTTCCCAGCTTAAAACTACCAATCTAACATGAAACGGCATAATCTAAGACTGGTCGAAATGTTTTAAAATTAATCCAGATGGTTTTAAGTCCGGCAGATTGTTTGTTTGCGGGAAAAGATGCGATCATACATTCCACTCTAACGCACTGCTCTGTCTCGTTCACGTGAACTATAGTGCTTTCCAATAAGGGCAGGTGGATGTTGACAATGTGCATATAGAGTTGTCAACTACAACGGGCGAACCCGTCACCTCTGGAAGTTTTAACGATTAGTCGTTCTCTCTCCCGTGAACTGAACGCAAAAGACTTTGACAGAACAGTCCACCGTCAAGCTCCGCCACATGACCGTAAGAGGCCAACGCCTTAGCCGCGAGATAACTAGGGGCTTACACTCACGCCCTTACTTCCAATAGCGACCAGATTACTCCGGTCTCTCGATTGGTTACGAGTTCGAGGTCGCTTGCGCGGTCCTCTCCCTTACGAAGCGGTGAAACAGTGTATACCGAATCTATCGCGGACCACGGTCCTTTGCCCGGCTGTTCACCCGGGATCGGTAGCGGTAGCCGATGGTCGTTTCAAGAGCAGTCGCCGTAAGGTCCGCAACCACCCCCGCTCTATAGGAAACAGTACTGCTTCCAGACTCCCCCGACTGTTAGTCAGAGTGCACAGTCGATTGTCTTACGCCGCACGGTGCGCAGACCGTCCAGGAGCGCCAGAAGGTTGATTCGTAGGGGAAACTAGCCCTAAGGCCAGAGTCCTGCCCGGGCTCGCACTTCATGCGTGGAGGCCGCCGGATGGGTGTTGACCCGTGAGTGTGACCAACCCTGAACAGAATGGGTTTTCGTGGCCAACGCAGAATGGGAGTTAGCTGACAATGTGCAAAAGACAAGCTGTGAGGTGTTTAAGATTTTTTTCTATAGCCCATTTATGCCATTATGTATGGAATATAACATGGTCAAAAGTTCGCCGCTGTTTCGCACGATGGCACAAATACGAAAGGTCCAATTTTCAATGACTCTGCCTCATAGATCTGGCTGAACTTGAGCGATGCAATTATGTTGACTTTGAGGGCATCGGTCGATTGCGGCTTATCGGCATAGACCTGCGACTTCTAAAAAAACCCATAAGAAAAATCTAGCGGGGGCAAACCGCACGATCTTGGTGGCCAATTCACGTTAACTCCGCGAGAGATAACCATCTACTAACGAACAATGGTAACCATGGGTGTCACACAAGGCTCCATTCTTGGCCCATTTCTCTTCTTAATATACATCAATGATTTACCCTTTCACATAAGGAATAATCACGAAATTGTATTGTTTGCTGATGATACTTCTTTGACGTTTAAAATTAGTCGACAATTGTACAATTATGACGAAGTTAACAATGCCCTCTCAAAAGTTGTCCATTGGTTTAATGTAAATAACCTACTATTAAATGAAAACAAAACCAAAGTGAATAAATTTTCTACACCTAATGTTAAGCAGGTACAAACCAATGTAGAAATAATTGGAACTAGACTGGAGCCTGTTGCTTCAACTGTGTTTCTAGGGATAACAATTGACTCCAAATTATAAAAGGCCCACAAGTTGAGAAAATAAGGCGGCTGACTGATGTAGATACAGCAAGAATAGTATACTTTAGTTACTTTCATAGCATTATGTCCTATGGGATTCTTCTCTGGGGAAGCTGTGCGGACATCAATAACATCTTTATACTACAGAAACGTGCTGTAAGAGCTATATATAAACTTGGTCCTCGAGTTTCACTTAGAGAAAAATTCAAAGAGATAAATATTCTTACTGTTGCATCACAATATATATACGAAAATCTGTTGTATGTCCACAAGAATATTGACAAGTTTAAAAAAAAGCGACACTCATAATGTTAATACTAGACATAAGCATAACCTTGTTGTACTTGCTACTCGTCTCCACAAAATAAGCAATTCTTTTTTGGGACAATGTATACGCTTCTATAACAAACTTCCTCATACTATTAGAGAACTATCTGTAAATAAGTTTAAAGCTACCATCAAAGCAAAATTGTATAATAAAGCATACTGTACAATATCTGATTATGTAAATGACAAAACGGCTTGGGAGTAAGGCTTGGACGCATCATAAGAACATAAATTAAAAATAATATTTAATTATGTCTATATGAATAAAGAACATTTTGATTTTTGATTTTTTGATTTTGAACACTCATTTATATAATAAAGTTTTAACGTGCTGTCTAATTGTTCGTGCCATGGTGATTTGGCATCAATGACTGAATAATAAGCAACAGATTGGACAGACGCCGCAAAAACAACATGGCCGCCACATATTGTCAATTATTTCATGAAAAATCGCAACCGAACCAAATATTACTCCTATTAAATTGTAATTCTTTCGGACTGCCGAAACAACTACATTAATGCTGTTGAAGTATTTTTTGTTACGCTTAATTTCATATTTATAAAAAAATATATTTTTTTCGGATCTCGTAATTCCCCGTTATTCATTACGTTACAATTTCCGTGAGATGCTCTTTTTTTATTTTTAATTTGTTGTGTGGGGCTTTTCTACGGTCTTTATGAGCCTTGTATCACTTCGACCATTGCTGATCGATCTATTGTGATCACCACCTACTATAGTTCTGCGCTAAGCCTCGTGTCATTTAAGAACCGCAACAGGCTTTTGGCGCCAGATTGTTTTACCTCCTCAGGTTGGAGGTATGAACCTGCACATTTTTGTGTCTCGGAGCTTGAGGTTGTACATGTGTTTGTTAACACCACAATCCCCGTGAACGCCCTCACCAGTATGCGTAGATTGTTCCTATTTAGCGATAAGGCCTCACGGGCCGTCTTAGGATCGTAAGCCTTAATTAGCGCTTTGGATTGATTTAACCCTGGCGTGTTCCAGTGGTTGTTGGATTGTTCTAAACATATTTGTTTGAGCATTAGGTTTGCAAGGCTTTTTGGTACGCCACAGCAAGTTTCAGGGCCGTATCACGTTCACTTTGCTCCCGTCTTAGCAAGTTCGACGGTTTTTTCATTTCCTTCGATTCCTGCATGGCTTGGAACCCATCTTAGAATTACCCTGCTCTTTTCTCCCAGGGAGATGCTTTAGCGACCGTATTAGGTGAAAGCGCTTTTAATTGTTAGGTGTCTTCCATATAGAGTAAAACTAAAGTGTATGCAATAAAGATTCAATTCATTCGTTCGATCATTCATTCTTTTAAATTTACCTCAGAGCATTATTTTTAACATTATTCTATTTTATTTTATAAAATTGTCTAACACTCTATAAGTCCTAATCAAATTTAAATTTGTAACTATTTTCAGTACATCTGGTTCAAGTGCTATTGTATACGCATACATAGGAGAATTCGTACCACCAAAGCAGTTGGATAGGGTGGCATCTCTATTGTCAGCTGTTATTATAAGCAGCACCGCTGCTGTCAGTGGTGAGCTAAGATTGATATTTTGGGTTTCCATATGACGTTCGTTTAATAGTGGCGAATTGAAAACTTTTAGATTTATAAGGCAGTTTTTCATGTTTATATTTCTTTGATAATTATATGGACAGTGAATTCTAATTCCACATTTCATTAAAAAGGTAGAGTTATCTAATCTGAGACATATTGATAAATGAAGAGGATTCGCATTTTTTTTAGTTTTTTTTAATTTATCTGAGTCGTTGTCTATAAGTGATAACGATGATAGCCTTACTTGAAAAAAATATTTCGGGTTCACGAACGACGGAAGTTTTTTATTAAAAGTTAAATCTCTTGCATGACATAGTTCAAATATTAAATTATTAAAATGCCATTCTGTAGTTTATTTAATTTCTTCTGATTGACGAATTTATGTTTTTCAGCACTCGCTTGGATCATCATACCGCTGGAGTTCGGTTTGCCGATATCATTCTTGGGCATAGTTTACAGCCCTTGGCGATTGCTCCTTCTTGTATTTGCGATTCCATCCTTCTGCAGTGCGATCTTCCTCTACAATGCATACGAAACTCCCAAATTTCTTGTTAACAAAAACAGAAACGAAGAGGCCCTTGAAGTGCTAAGGGCTATGTATTCCGATAACACCGGTAATCCAAAGGATTCTTACGATGTAAGTAATGTTATACCATTTTTAATCTAGAGCAGAATTGATCTAATGTGAGGGTTTAGTTAGATACTCATTATTGGTGAGCATCAGACGAATGGATGACTCCATAAACTTGAGCAAAATGGAACTGTTTTTTCATTTCTTCTTATTTTTATGTACTGGTTAGTTTTATTTTATATGACATTGTTCTACAAAAAAAACTGAGTCGTAAATAGTCAACAAGTTTTTTTAATTAGGTTTTTGTTACTGATATAAAAATACTGAATATCCTAACGTTGGTTTTCCTCAATAACAAAGTCCTAAATCTTCATAAAAAAAATAGTATTGGTCACTTTGTATTTTATGTAGAATAAAAATTGTTATAGCAATGCTCAAAAACAAGATAATTTTAGGTTATTTTCCTGTTTTTTTTTTGTACAGAATCTTCTACTGGATGGATGGTCGCTAATAAAAACTAATTTTGTTATCATATACTATTATATATTATGTTACATATTTTACCTTTGTTCTTTGTAAAAATTACTCTTAACAAAGTAAAAGAGGTGCCAAACTTGGAAAATAACATTTTCAACATAAAATGGAGAATAAAACTAGCAGAGAGGAATTTGATACTGAGCCGCTTCAGACAAAGAAACTGGATGACAGTAGACATTCTTGATCATAATGCAAGAGCGTCGCAAATATAAATCGATCTGGATAGGTTTAAATAGACCCACAAACTATCAGGAGCAAAATAAGGCAAGGAAAGAAGCATTTCTTTCGGAAGGTGCTCCGAAGTAGAGGCTTTATGAAGTAGACATGTTAGGTTTCACTTGCATAAAGTAATAAAGAAATGTTGTAATAGGAATGTATGATAACAATACGGTTGGTTGGATAATGAGAATAGAAACATATGTATGAGCTTGGATGAAAAAAATATGCATGTGGAAAACAATTTGAGACCCTCTTTAAAGGCACAAAATCCACAGAGAATGATTACTACAGCGCCGATAGAGGGGCCCCATTAGAAAATATAAAATATCTTTACCATGCCATAAATATTCAAAGCAAAATATGCACTCTTAATTAACTTTTCTAATAATATAGTGACAATAATATAGAATACATACAACCAGTATAGACAACCCACAAGCCAGAACGTAACTGCACCTCCAATCCTTAGGTCCCAGCAAATTCTACTATCTAATCTTACTAAAGCTTTACAGGTCGAGCTTTTTTTTCTGCGAAAGAATCTACTACCACATCAACTAATACTACATCAACTATAGTGACACGTTTGAAAGAGTAATTGATAATACAGAAAAACAACACGAATTACTCGCACACCTAATCAGTCACATACATAAATACCGACCTTCGCTTGACGTTCAACCGTTCGGGTATATTTGCCTCCGCTCGTGCAGCCCGTCCCATTCTGTCTGTGGGGATTTTTTTTTCTAGGAGCGATGGGATTTTTTCTGACAAATATATCATATACAATGCACATGCCAATCAATTTAGAATGCGTTCATAAATCAAATGAACAATCGGCAATACGATGCTCTCTGTATGCTAGGCGCTTTAGTGAAACAAGTTATGTATATTCGAGTACATGAATTTGACGCCCCCTTAAATTGCAATTCGGGGCAGGTATCCCTACGCGGCTGGAGAGATGACTACTCCGTTAACCGATTTATTAGACTGTCTGGTTCTTGCCTGACAATCCCAAACGTATTCTAACAGTGGGCTCTCTTTCTTTGAAAGGTTGCCGAAAAAGACTTCGCCTCACCGATTTCAAAGTTACGTATCTCCCCGGTTACAGCATATTTTAAGCAACAACTTGTTCATATGTCTAAACCACTAATAGTTGTATTATATATGTTAATATGCCACATTTTTGATTTAAATAACATATACACTAGATTAGCATAATCCGTCTTGCATCTATGGTGGTCTGTCCCGTGCGTTTGCTGTCTAACGTGTATCTGTGTCAGTAGTCCTAGTACAACACGTTTAATTGAAATTTTGGTGATTTTAGCAGATGATTTTTTAGTGTTTTGACTATGTTGGCCTTAACGATTTCATTAGCTCGAAGGACTGACTCTGTAAATCTCTGGTACTCTGTAAACGCCACAAAAGCACTAGAACTGAAAGGATGAAGTTTAGCTACCTTGTTTGCGGCTAATATATCGCCGGATCCTGATCGATTTCTTTACTTTTATCTATTATTTTTCTGGAGTGTGTGAACGTCTTGTCCCCTGAGCGTCATTTAAAGCTTAATATTACAATATTGTTGCAGATCTGTTTAATGCTATTTACGCGATGACCGTTATACCACAGGATTTGTCATATTTATAAACGGGATCATTATCAAGATGTCATATTATCAGGATTTTTGTTTAGAGTATGAAGACCGTTCAGTGATACCCTCGCCTCAAAAATACTGTATTACGCATATGTCAGAAGTGTCTTAGAATTCGGATCAACTATATGGTCACCGATGTATGCTGCATCTGTCAACAAGGTTGAGGGCGTCCAAAAGCGTTTCTTGCGATACCTAAATTGGCGTGAGCACACGAACTTCGAGACATATGAGGAACGAGCGGATTACTTTAAGGTTGTACTGCTCTATAATAGACCGACCATAACCGACATGTCTTTCATAAATGACATCCTTCATAGTATAATAGACTGTCCAGCTTTAACTGAGCGGATTTCCTAGAGAGTGCCCCTCAGTATCCGAGTTTCTCGCTTGTTTCACGTGCCCAGATGCAATACAAACCACTTCAGCAACTCTACTATGATACGGTTACTCAGCTCTTTTAATAACAGGTTAAATCAACTTATCATTTTTTCTCTGGACAGGGAGCCTTTTCTTCACGCAGTCGAAAAAAAGCTCAGGAACGATAATTAATTTAAATATTTATAAAATACGCACCACTATTACTTTATTTATATACAATGTATTTATGTGTGTATGTATGTTTATATGTATATATGTCAATAGTATACGTATGTATGGCTAATTATGTACGTATATTACATATAGTGTTATAACAATCCCTCCCTTCCATTTCCATTCCCCTATTGTACCTACTTATACATTTAAATTTAGAAATGCTTCTTTTTCCTTTTTTCTTTTTTTCTTTAAAAAAAAGGTTTTAAAGTTATTATCTTCTAAATAGGTGCTTTATATTATTTGCTAATTTGAAATGTATTAATGGCTATATTAATGTTAATTTATAAAATGTTCTTTCATAAAATGAATATGCTGTATACATTTAGCTAATAGAAAATAAAATAAAAATAAAATAAAAACTTTTATTACATTACCAAAATGCCCTAATTCAAAACGATGTAACCAGTTCAGAACAATGGGTCTCATAAGCCTTATGGTAAAAATATTCCTAAAATACATACACTGCCGAATATATCGAAAGTGTCATAGTGGTTAGGTCGCCTGATCTTAAATTTTAAGGTCCCGTGTTCGATTCCCGCCTGGGTCACCATTTTCCGTTGGGATCAAATTAACGGAATTGCATTTTCAATTCTGTCGATCGAATGCAATAACAAGACACACACTTACAGACATGTTACACGCACACATACATATAACACGTCATAGTAGGGTTGGTTGTAAGAGATTGTCATATGACAATAAACCCGCCCATTGCGACATTTTCACAATAAAGAGTATAAACAAACAATAAACAAACACCCAATTCGGTTTCAGAAAACAATTTAGAACCAGAAAGGTTATTTTTACTCTGCAGGTACTCATTTAACGCTGCGTCGACTATTAGCAGACCTTTAATATATAATGAAGAACTTCAGAACGCTACAAAGAAAGTTAGCTCAGACGCGAGAGATATCCGCATCACTTCTACCTACAGTACCCTGCGAATTAATTGGAACAACGAGTATTTTTCTTCGAAAGGTGCTTTATTGGACATAAATATACAAAAACAATACTGGTAGTTATAGATTGCATAAGGTACAATTTCAATCTGCGGAAGTATGACCATGTTTCCGAGTACCCAGTCAAACTGTAATAGTTTCGGACACGGGACCGGAGAAATTTGCATATTCTTTCACTACCTACTATATAACATCCTACACAATCCTACATCTCCCTCCTACCTCAACGAGGCTTTTACCGAGTTAGGAAGTCATGGTCTCCCACTTCGTTCAAGTCAGAATAATACTCTACGTATCCCAAAACATAAAACCAACTATTTTTAACACGCTTTTATTAGGTCGACCTGTATGTAACTAACTATATAATGGAATCTAAGGTAACTAATTTAACCATCTTCCAAGGATCGTAGCGTCATGAAAATTGTCAGCTGTATGTAGTTCTGAAGACAATACAATAATATGGTACTGTCGAACTGATCTGATGGTGGAGTCGGAAGATATGAACTGGAACTTCATGATGGATCATCGTCTCATAGCTGTGTTTGGACTTGTTAGAAAAGTCTTGGAATGTACTTTGACCACGATTAGGTTTCAAGGTCTGATGATGAAGCCGGAAGATAAGCACTGGCATTCCATGAAGGAATATCGTATCATAGCCGTGTGTATGTAAATATCGTATCATAGCCCAAAAGCGTGATTTTAGTGTTTTTTTTAAACTATTAATTTATTATTCATACTCCTTCTCCGTATATGCAGCTCGACTGTGGAATCAGCTTCCTCCAACAAATAGAGGCGTTAGCTCGCTGTCCACCTTTAGGCAATCATTGAAAAAGCACTTCCTTTCTCAATAAATATAATATATAAATTCTAACCTTTCCGTTATCCCTTCCCTTTTCGTACCTTGTTTTGGCAGTTTAATTTACAGTTTAATAATATATGGATTTGTTTATATATGTAGGTATATATACAAAATATTTATTTATATGATTCTGGCTTTAGATACGCATACAATGCATAATATTTGCTATAATTTAAAATTTCATTTTATATTTTATTGTATCTTATTGTACTTTAACGTTGGCTTACCCTTCTTTTCACATCATCATGTTGGTTGACTGGAAGATATCTTGTAGCAATAAGTCCGCCATTGTACCTTCTTTTAATTGTGTAATAAAGAGTTTTTCATTCATTCATTGTTAGTTTTAATAAAGAATGTGTCCTGCTTTTGCATTGATAACACCTTTCACTCTTGTAGGCATATAATTTACCAGGTTTTGGCAGCTTTATTTTAGTTCATGATAGTAATAATAAATTAATAGTTTTTAAAAAAAACACTAAAAACACGCTTTTATAAATGCAAATAAAAACCAAAAAAAAATACAACAGGGTTTCGCCCGGTTCCCTGAGGTGACGCTAGCGAATGTCAATATTTACATTATTTACACTCAATATTTACAAGTCAATATATAATAGGTTTGTTATAACCTTGAAACCTGATCGTGTTCAAAGTCCATTACGTGACATTTCTCACAAGTGCAAACACGACTATGATACGATATTCCATCATGGAATTCCAGTTCCTGTCTTCCGGCTTCATCATCAGACCTTGAAACTTAATCGTGGTCAAAGTTCATTACAAGACCTTTCTAACAAGTCCAAACACCGCTATGATACGATGTTCCATCATGAAGTTCCAGTTCATATCTTCCGACTCCATCATCAGATCAGTTCGACAGTCCCATATTATTGTATTGTCATCAGAACTACATACAGCTGCCAATTTTCATGACGCTACGATCCTTGGAAGATGGTTAAATTAGTTACATTAGATTCCATTAAGATTCCAAAAGCGTGTTAAAAACAGACTTGAATTACTGCACTGATCATCTTGGCTTTTATTGTATAATCTATCTTGCAGAGCCGTTTTTTTTTGTAAATGGCCCAGAGGTTTTCGATCCGGGTGATTGGTTCTGTGTGAAAAAGTTTCACTTTTACTTTCCTGACGACCTATCGGAAAGGAAAGTATTGTGATCGCGCTAAAAAAAAATTTTGAGATGAAGATGGGAATATATATTTTGAGACTCCCTGAGACGATTGAGACTATTTCCAGACCGATCTCTGTCTGTCTGTATGTCTGTATGTCTGTATGTATGTATTCTTCCACGATAGCGCCCAGACGCTTAATCGGATTGAGCTGAAATTTGGTATATAAGCTTCTGTTAACCGTCGGAGGAACCCATTAGTTTTTGGAGTCCCTACGCCCTACGGTTGTGGTACCTCCCATACAAATTTGGGGTTCCCGGCGAAAAAATTGTTTCCGCGATAGCGCCCAGACGCTTAATCTGTCTAAGTTAAAATTTGGCATAGAAGCTTCTGTTAACCATCGGAAGAACCTATTAGTTTTTGTGGTACTTACGACCAACGTTTGGGGTACCTGCCATACAAATTTGGGGTACTAGAGTAAAAAATGTCGCTGTTTTGTCGCACCTCCCCGGATACTACTAGTCAGGAAAGTCTTGGGGTGACACAACCGATTTTTTTAAAAGAATGGCATTGGACAAGATCGTGTTAAAAATTCCCTCGTTGGAAGGATAGACCCTGCGGAGTGCCCGTATCATATGGTTTGATAAGATGTCAATATATTGGTCCGAATTCATCATCTCAGTGATTGTGACATCATCTTATCAAACCTTATGATACGGGAGCTCCACAAGGTCTATCCTTCCAACAAGGCCATTTTTCAACAGGATCTCGCCACTTGCCATCCTTTGAAAAAATTTAAACAGTTCAGAAAAAAGAAAAACACAGAACAAAATTAGTGTAGGTACTTAAATGGCTCGGAAACTCCCCGATCGAAAAGCTCTGGGTCATTTGCAAAAAACGGCTCTCCAAGATGGATTGTACAACAAATACCAAGATGATCAGTGCAGTAATTCAAGTCTGGTCTCACGATGATGAACTAAAAGTAAGCTGTCAAAACCTGGTAAATTCTATGCCTACAATAGTGAAAGGTGTTATCAACGCAAAAGGAGGACACATTTTATATTAAAACTAACAATCCATAACTCCCAGTACTGTTTTTGTATGTTTATGT
This sequence comes from Micropterix aruncella, assembly GCA_944548615.1. NCBI lineage: Eukaryota > Metazoa > Arthropoda > Insecta > Lepidoptera > Micropterigidae > Micropterix > Micropterix aruncella. The sequence continues at coordinate 10,161,125 of OX155959.1, read as the reverse complement.
CCAATAAAAGACTGAATAACAATACCGAAGAATAATTTGTTTAAATTAATTCGCACGGTACTCTATACTGGTGACAAAGTGCCACAATCCAGGTAGATCGAACGGAAACGGGCGCCTTTGACAACTAAAGAGTTAATTACTATTCAATATATATACGGACATGATTCAAGAGAAGCAATTGGGAATCTACATAGTGGTATTCTCGTAAATGGCACTCCCATAAATAACCTTCGCTACGTTGATGATACCTCATTATTGCTACCTATTGCTGCATAACTCTAAAACTGGTTATGAAAATCAGTCAAGGCAGCAACTAATGGTCAGCAGCATAGAACGCAACATCACCGATAATATTCATGTGAACGGGACTCAACTAGAACCTGTCCAGATATACAAATACCTTGGCAGCTCGGTGAATGAAGCATGGGATAATAGTCAGGGCATAAAATGTCGTATAGAACAATCCAGAAGCGCATTCGCCCAAATGGAAAAGATTCCCAACAGCCAGTACCTTGGCCTTCCTTTAAGTAAGAGATTGGTTAGATGCTATGTATTTCCAGTTCTTCTTTATGGCATGGAATTATGGACCTTGACGGAATTCTCTTGTAATAGATTCACTCATTAGAATACTGGGTATATTAAAGAATGCTTAAGATTACGGGGATCGATATAGTTCGTAATGAAATGGTACTTCAAAGAATGGGGAAAGAATTGAAGCTACTCACGACGATTTAACGACGTAAATAGGAATACTTCGGCCGCAGGAGCGGCAACAAACACAACATTCTGCGAGATATTATCCAGGACGGCGACGTCCAGGAAGACGTCGAATGTCATATAAACATATATAATAATAATAATAATAAACGCTGTATTTATAGTAAAGGCGAGATTATTGCGTATAGGAAATATTCCAGAGCTAAGCTGTACTGATTTGCGGACATTGTTTTTGGATAGTTACTAACTAAACCTACATATAGAGTTTGAAAGTTATTGAGTTATTTATTTTCTATGACAATAATCTAAGACACACTTTCTCCTATTGCTGATTTATTTAATTTCAATATTTGTCATGTAGAAGTCAAGATCGAAAATTTTTTAATTCTTGAAACGTTTTGATTTTCTTTCAGATTGAAGAAGTTATACGTAATAAGTGCGACGTGGATACTAGTGAAAAGACGTCATTTTTGGTTTCACTGAAAAATCAAACACTTCCACTATTCAAACCGCCTCTAGTGCAGAATTTATTAAAGATATTCGTTATACAGTTTGGAGTTTTGGCTAAGTGAGTAAAAACGTATACAAATATTAACTACTTTCGCGTCTACTAGTTCGTTCATCCCTGTAACTTTTTAAAATTGTAAGATATCGATATGTTGATGATTGTTTGTCCTATCCAATCACAAAGTGGCGGCGCAACATGGGTTAGCACCGACAAATACTTTAAAGTACTTACGATGCGATTCTATTTGTCTAAAATATTCAATAAGCTTATCATGTCTCGCTTGGTTCATAGTGGATCTCAAATAAGTTTTTATTAACCTAAATTTTGAAATGTTTCTTTCACATGGAGCCACGCACATGGAGTGACGCAACTTGTTAAGAAAATTCTTAGGCAAAGCGCTCGACTCGAAACAGACTCAGAATAGTCCCATTTTCAATGAACATCCAGCAGCTCCAAGGTAATCCACTTGACTGCCACCTGGGAAGAGATGCTGGCGGCTTTCAAGTGGCGACGCAATCTTGCGATCTCCAAAATAATGTCCTATCCAGAAAAATAATCATATATATTCGTCAAATTTAGAACTATATCACGGAGTTCTTCTTCTGGTTATAAAAGCAGAGCTTTAGGCTGCAAAACACCAAATGAAACAGCAATATCATCCATTGCTCTGTAACGATGGTTAATTTGTTCGTGAAAGATGTCAATATATTCTAGTTATTAGTCCAGCGTCTATGGCTTCTTTTCTCCCCTTTCTTTCTATTAAAATATCCAAGTCCGCACATTTTTAAATTGCAAAGGAAGTAGCTCTCTCTATTATTTGGATACGGCAGAAGGCTTAGAAGAAAGATTTTGAGGGTTTTGATTTCGATCACACACTTCTCCAGCGATAACCCAGAAGTCTTCAAAGACTTCAAACAAAAATGAAAGGTAGCATAAAAAACCCAGGTCACACAAGGCCGGTAAGTGTTTGGATGATGCGATGCGCCTTTTGTATCGATTTTTTCTCTTTTGGGATCGCACAATTATTCGAGTGTGGATATTAGTTTTTCGAAATTATTCTTCACTTTTTTAACAGAGTCGTGACGCTGCCCAGGCGACACCGCAAAAAGACCCATTTACTGGGAGGAGCCATTTTCGAACCCAGCGATCTGCCCAACTTGAAGGTCAGTGATCTGAATGGACTGGTAAGCAGTACCGGGTTTCTAACAGACCACTGACCCAACCAAAAAGTATGTAGTTACAAAAGATCTTATAGATGGCCAGGTGACATCAAGGGCTGGATACAAACCCCCCACTCTTTTACTACTAACAAAGTTGTGATCAGCACTCCATATTGTGTCTACATGTCTTTTGACTGATACTCCTACACTATTCAAACTTTTCAATAAATTGCCCGAAAGATTAAAAGAAATTAAAAACATCGATATTTTCAAGAGATCCATCCGAGTCTATCTGCTTAAAATCAACATGTATGCCCATAACGACTTCTTAAAATATTTTGAAAATACATAGCATCGTATCTACCCATTTAATCTAATACATATTATTTACCGTTAATTGTTTTGTTGTAAACTGTTATCATATAGTCTATGTTTTTGTAAATTGGTAAGTTTAAAACTATATATTGTATATCATCTCTTGTCTAAATTGAGTAACTAATTTAAGATTAATTACTGTCATTCCTACACAATTGTATGGTTGTATTGGAAATAAATACCTTTTACTTTACTTTACTTTACTTTATTAATTGCATTTTCCATCCTTGTGTGGTTGCCGAAGCGAACGTGAAGACTTTTTCTATTGTTGCGAAAAACGTCACTCTTGAATTAACGCTCCCAAGAGAGTGCACTTCCCGCAGGTTTAGCGAATAATTATAACAAGGCATAAAGAACGCATTGGGATTGACGTCTTTAATATTTTTCTGTACATCACCATGAACGCCTGCCATGGTTGCAGCGTTATCATATCCTTGAGCCCGACATAAGTCATCAATCTCGAGCTGCTTAAGGATGTTTTCAGAAAGTTTCAGTCTTTCCGGCTATAGGGAAGAAGCCGGCTACAGGGAAATACCACCTTCTCCAATTAATCCTGCGAGGGAAGATAAAAGGCCGCCGAAGACCTGGCCGAAGAAAAACCCGCTGGCTACAAAACCTTGTCAAATGGCTCAACTCAAGCACCATCGAGTTGTTCCGCGCCGCAACATCACGAACCCAAGTGGCCATAATGACCGCCGACCTCCGATAGGAGATGGCAATTTAAGAAGAAGAAGTTCGTATATAAGTTGTCCGTTTCAAAACTTTTAAACCATTTTCCAACCACTTGCTGGTATCCCGAAATTGAGCTGAGCTAAAATTTTGTATTCTTATGTGTTCTGTGACAGAGCAATATTATGGTACCATCGAGTTGATTTGATGATGGAGCCGGGATGTAGGGACTGGAACTCCCTAGTGGCAAATGGTAGGACAGTCGAGTTCGGGCTAGTATGTTTTGTTATCATGAGTAAATTCCGATTACACATGATGACGAGTGTCTGAAGATGGAGCCGGAAGATTTCTACTGAAACTCCCTAATAGAAAGTGCTAAGATAGTCGAGTTTTAACTCGTTTGTTTTGTTGACTTGAGTATTTTCCGTTACACCTGATGACTAAGGTTTAAAGATGGACCCGGAAGATTGCCACTGGAAATCCCTGGTGGAAAGTAAAGCTTGTTTTAAACATCCTGTTTTACTTTTAATTTATTAGATAATGTAGCCTTTGTTGTATTTTCACATCAACCTGGTTAATTCTTCGAATGTAATCCGAGGAAGCTTTCGTATATTTACATTTTTGAACAGTATTTAATTGTATTCAAATTAAGTATTTAATTTTGAATCAAGATTTTGCATTAAAGGATTGCATATTGGTATGAATTATATTATTATATTATAATATAAGTTTTGAATTTTATAATTGACGAATATAATTTTTAATATACTGTTTTGAATATATGTATTTAATTGCATATTAGAGAATTCTATATCATTTTGTACGAGACTAAATTTTTAAAGAAGATGATACTACTTCGGTCTCGTACTTCGGTCAGCCTCTGACAGTTTATTAAAAATTCCGAGTCATAATAGTGATTTCTATTCCTATTCTTTCTGTGTCCATGGTGCAAGACTCTGGAACGATCTCCCAGCAAATATACGAAACTCGCCTTCTTTACCATCGTTTAAGACTCACCTTAAGGATTACTACCTTTCTAAGAAGTAACCAGTTCTTCCCTTTCTCTCCTGTTCCTCCCCCAATTTCCTCTCCTCGGGCACTATTAGTCTTAAATTCTTCCACTTAGACAAGTAATATAGTATGTTATGTAATAATCTTTATTTTCACAATGCGCGCATGTGCCACTATGTTTAGGTTAGCTGTAAGACATTGCCATGTGGCAATAAGCTCGCCTTTTTTGTATACTTTTTAAGTGCAAATAAAGAGTTTATTATTATTATTATTATACTATAGTAATCAAATCTGAATGGGGATAAATATCAATGTCTTTTTAATTTGCAGTGGCAATGGATTTTACGTATGGTTCCCACAAATATTCAATAGTTTTGTAAAACAATCAAGTTCTGGAAATACGGAAGGTTTTGCAATATGTGATATGATCAGCGATAAGCCTATATTGGCTACACTGGAGATTTCGGTAAATTAATTTTAATTGATTAGTTTTATGATCTATAATGAAAACGACTCCTGCTTCTAAAGTTGATTTTGTGTATTAGGAACTTCTGTTCTTTTAATTAAGCAAAGAAATCCTTTAGACATACATATTTAGCTCAACTCTCAGTTTCATTTATTCTATTTTTATTATACTTATTTAATTACAATCGTGTAGTGACTTACCGATTCGAGCTTTATAATTATTTAAGCTGCGTTAAATCCCTTTATCTGTGCTGCCTGATTTATGAAAAGGTCCTACTTTAGCTGATTTAAAGAAGCTTGAAAAAACAGCTGCAAAAAAGCTTTCGTTGGTTATAAAGCTGTTGGGTTCTGAGACGTAATCGATGGCAATCTTAAGTAGGCCCTAATTTTTTTAGCGATTCTCATATTCACTGCTTCTTTTGGTTAACGTTTCAATAATGTTGTTTCAGAATGTCACAGAGGTCTGCAATGATACCATCGAACTTCAAACGTTTCCATTTGTAATAGGCCTCTCACTAATTACCGGGATGTACAACATGGTGGTCGCTTTTATCTTAACATATATAAGTAAGAAGCATATGCTGATGTTCAACTTTGCCTTCGCTACAGTTCTCGGCCTGACCATCAACTTCATCTACAATCCTATTGCTGGATTGGTGATGTTGGTATTGTTCAGCTTCCACGGCACTATGATGGGCGTCAGCAATGCATATTCTATCGAACTGTTCCCGACGCATTTGAGGTATGTTATGATTTTAATATTCCATAAAACCTATTTGTATTTTTGTGCTAGTGGCTTACTATACCTATATATTGGCCACCAGTCCGTGCTATATGTCCCGCCATCAGCTCAACTAAGAGACCAATAATTGTAGAAATCACGATTTACGGAAGCACTTCCGCATCTGCCCATTAGTTTATCTCTTCTTAAAGTCAAAGCAGGGCATGTATATTTCACATGCTCAGTTATCTTCTACTCCGTTTACTATCTCTAATGTGTAGATACATTTGTTTTCAGTGCGCAGTGCCTAGTTATCAGGCTGAACATTTTCCTCAAGTTATTTCTGCAAAGTATCAGGCAGTAACTTTTCAATCTTAGTGCGGGTTCCTAAAGGTATGTCCACACTCGTGCGCTGTTTATTTCATCTTGCGTTTTTCTCTGACGCATAGCGCATGCGTCAAAACTATTTGAACGACAGCGCATGCCTCAGCGCACTCAGATCCGGCACCCTGTAGATACGCGTGCGTCACTCCGCGCATTTTACGAGACAAAATAGCAATTCTTGGTTCCAATATTTTCAAAAGCTTGTAGAAATTGGCTTTTGACATCCGTGTGAAGTTTTTGAAAATGACGTCATGGCTTAGCTTTAAACCTTTCAATATTAAACAATTACGTTTCTTCAAATAATCTTTTATCCAGATTGATCGCCGCTGATCACGTTTTTTTGCATTTCTCAACACTAAATATGCCGCACTGATTGCTATAAGTTTACACAAGTGCTACACGTCCATCGTAATCTCCAACGGGTACTGACAGTGATCGCAACTGAATATACGAAAGCGCATCAGTCTAGGCGTATGGCATTCAACAATGCATACACAAGACGCAAGATGAAATTGAAAGTGACGACTCAAGATGAGGTCAAAAGCGGACGAGGGCGACATACATTATTGTCCTTTTTGCTTGCCTCAGGTTTGTTTCTCCACCTGTGCTTTATCCACTTCTTGGTTCTGTTTACAAGGTATTACTCTGCCAGTGGAAAAGTAGGCTCAGATCCGATTGCTGGACGTGTAGATCCCTGCCTTACAAACTTATCTGCTTATTTATTACCTCTTGATCAACTGTGTCCCTACGCCCATGTGGAGATATTCCGTTTTCATGTTATATCTTTGCAAGTGTCCCATGGCATCCTTTAGTTGTCTGCCTTCTATCCGTTGAGTGCTAGAAGCACCGACCGCTATCTAATATACAGTGAGACTAATTTCTATACTAACAAAGCTAATTTCTATACGAATACGAATACGAGACTAATTTCTATACGAATACTGTGATAGAGAACTTATGAAAATAACCCCAATGTATCTTCATCAGCATTTACTACTTTTAGAGTTATTTAACTTTTTGTGTTTTTTTTTTAACTTCATCTCCCGATTTTCTTACAGCGCGGGTGTAGAATTAGTCATGAATACATACTTTTATAGAATTTTATGTTAGTGTAGCGCGGAGACTCGTTGAGCAAGTTGTTACGTTGTTGATTCTAGTGCTGTTATAAAGAGGATAAAAATGATCGCCGGAATATAATTAAACATTGATATTAAGTTTAAAATTACAAAGTAATTAAATATGTCATCTCATATGACTCGTTAATATGCTCGGAATTATAGGAAACTCCAATCAGGGGAAAGATCGCATCGAAAGGAATGGAAAAACGAGAAATCTGTGCGAGTAAGTAGCTGGTCAATCAGCCAATCGTCTACGAATCAGTGATATTTATTGAGGGTTGTAATTAAATTACATATATCACAAATTATACATTAATTACAATTACTTATTACTTATTACAGACCACCATTAAAATTACATTATTATATTAGGGATTAGTAATTTGATTACTTAAAATTATTAATATCAAACCCTTGTTATTATGAGTTAATCGTGACGTTTCCATCGTGACTTTTTGTCATTGTCTTTCACCGTTCATGGAACTTGTCTTTTGAATGCTCTGCCGAATAATGGAAGAACTGCTCCGATGATAACATATTACTCAAAAAGTAGGTTTTTTTTCATTATATTTCTCAATAACAAAACTTATTTAAAATATATCAGACAATATATATCGCGGTTTATATAAGCGGTTTTTATACATCGGCTTTATATAAATTTGTACGAAGTGGGAATATAAACTGTGGGAAGGGGGGGGGGGGGTGAGTTAGCAGGGGCTGGCGGGCTTGTCTGCTTTCCTGAGAAGTTCTGGGATAACACAATCGATTTTTTTGATCACAGTTTTCAGATAATATGTTTGTTTAGATATATGTATTTGTGTATTCATCTTTGCATATAGGTAATGGGCCCGATTGCGTTTCTTCGTGAACTAAAATAGGAACTTAGTTCAACCGAACGAGACAGAGCAATACGTTAGAACGGAATATGAAATGAACTATCTACGATTTTCCCGTATCAAAACTATCTGTCGAACTTATAGACGCCCGAATAAGTTTGAGCAAGTTTGAGGTCGTGTGGTGTTAGATTTAGCTCCTTTATCTTCGGTGGGTAGTTTTAATGCTGAAAAGCGACAACCGCTCAATTCACACTCCGCTCTGACGTCTCGTTCACATGAACTAATTTCCGATTTTATTTCAAGAGAAACGCAATCGAACCGTATACGTCATATGATTTATATTTCAGAGGTATGGCGGTTTGTTTGGCGTTGATGGCTGGAAGAGTTGGGTCGGTGACTGGAACTAACTTGGTTGGAACCTTAATTTCAAGAAATTGCCCCGTCACATTTTACGCATTCTCTGCAATTGTTATAGGTATGCATGATAACATTTGAAATATTTCAAAATGGGATGACCGGTTATCTAATCGAATCTAAAACGATCTTTTGTTTCAGCTTGCTTTATTTCATCCTGTTTCCTACCAAATACGAAGAAGAAGTGACCACGGGATGACGACGGCGAAGATGGCGTAAAAACTTATTAACCAACGGTGTTATAATATTTTAAATGTGGAGTTGCTTTTCAACATGACTATAATTTATTAACGGACGTTGTAGAATTGATAAAAATATATTTCATATACGAGTATACTATATGTCCGAATTATAAAGCTGAAGAAAAAATGATTTTCAATAAGGCCATTGTGGAGTATTTTAACATATTCTAGGAGTCCTAGAACCTAGAATCGGTATGTCCAAGTTCTGTCCGATTAATGTCCATAAAAAAAAGGATTTCAAACCTGCTTAGCAATCAGTATTTCAGTCGACGGGTTATTTTCAAGCTCCGTGACGTCTTCCGCTGGGCCAATGGCTCTTTAGCGGGACTTCTTGTGAGCCGGATCCATTGATCTAACTAGAGTTGTCGACTACAGCGGGCGAGCCCGTCACCTCAGGAAGTTTTAACGATTAGTCGTTCTATCTCCCTGGAGTGAGCGCAGAAGACTTAGGACAAAAACAATCCACCGTCTAGCTCCGCCACAAACCCGTAAGAGGCTAACGTCTTAACCGCGAGATAGCCAGGAGTGTCACCCAGCGGGCTTACACTCACGCCCTTACTTCCAATTGTGACCACATTACTCCAGTCTTTCGATTGGTTGCGAGTTCGAGGTCGCTTGCGCGGTCCTCTCCCTTACGAAGCGGTGAAACGGTGTATACCGAATCTATCGCGGACCACAGCGTCCTTTGCTCGGCTGTTCACCCAGGATCGGGTAGCCGATGGTCGTTTCAAGAGCAGTCGCCGTAAGGTCCGCAACCACCCCCGCTCTATAGGAAACAGTACTGCTTCCAGACTCCCCCGACTGTTAGTCAAAGTGCGCAATCGATTGGCTAATTCCGCACGGTGCGCAGACCGTCCAGGAGCGCCAGAAGTTTGATTCCCAAGGGAAACTAGCCATAAGGCCAGAGTCCTACCCAGGCTCGTACTTCATGCGTGGAGGCCGTCGGATAGGTGTTGATCCGTGAGTCTGACCAACCCTGAACAGAATGGGTCTTCGTGGCTAACTCACCAAGGGCCCATTAACTCCCGACCCATTGATCCGTCTTTCAGGTATGCTGTCGCAGGACTGCGTGCCCTGCAGCTGGTTTTAATCATATGTACGTGGTGGACATGACATCTTCTGTGGCCATGACTGCTGTGCTGCAATACCCGCGCTAGTGGTCTGCTGATCTAGCAGACAGCGCGGGTATGGCTTCCGGGCTTCTGGCGGCCTGGTGTGCAACAGAGCGAGCTGACGGATGTGCTCATGAGGTGAGGTGTCAGCCCTATGGTACATGGTGCGCGAGGCGCGGTCCTCCAGGGACTGTCCTTGGCTGAAATCGCGTTCCAGCGTCGCGTTTCGGACGTACCAAGGGGCTCCCGACACTTTCCTCAGCTCCATGTTCAGCACTCGCTGGATATTCGTTAGATGCGATTCTAGATGATGTGGTACCAGGCAGGTGCCGCGTACGCGAGCAGTCGTGTCTTCGCCGGGATCGCCGCCGAATTAAGCATGGGCAGTTTAGCCGAATTCTAGCGACCGGACATAGGACTTATACTAGCCGGTGATAGAGTAGCGTGAAACGGTCACACGATCAGACAAATGCGCCATGCATATACAGAGGTGTTCGGTTTTGCGAATTTCGTCAGAGTTCGGTTTAAAAACTTATCTATTTTTGAACGGATTTTTTGCAGTAGAACCCCAGGGTTCAGCAGAACACCATTTGGAAATCTCTGCTCCAAAACCAAAAGGTCGCGAACACGTGATGTCTACAATACTAAATTAGTCGCAGAGAAAATGGAAGTTGTACCGGTCAGAATAAATTTAAATACTTTGGAATCCGCTAAAAAAGATTAAACTAATCATTTTAGATAATCGTTTAGATAGACTGACGATTTGCTATAGCAAATATAAAAGCTTTTATAACAAGCTACTATTCTTCGCTGACTACTTGAGAGATCGCCAGAAATTCGTTCATTACTATAATTTTGTATCTTCCTTATATATCGCTCGGTCTGGAGTTACGCAAGGATCGATTTTGGGTCCACTTCTCTTTAATCTTTTCGTGGACAGCGTCAGCGGCGACAATTGCGACGGCATCGTCTCTACTATTCGCTGACGATTTACAACTGGTTCTCAATGTGAGGGTCGGCAGGTGAAACTCTCCAGCATGTTATAGATTTTGTATATAGCTGGAGTGTCTCCCACAATTTGAGCTATAATGTGTTGAAATGAGCATCCCCGGATCTACGATTTTCCGAGCCGGGTCGAAAACTTAACATTTACTCCCCTCCCTTACAGCATTTGAGATTAATAATTAAAAAAACTCCCTAAACAAATATGTATATTGATTGGGTTTTTTTCTGATCGGGGATAAGAGAAGATAACCCTTAATTTGAAATCTTCATTTACCTATTTACTAATAACTGTTCCTTATGTGTGACATTAATATATGATAGAATACATAAAACCAGTGTAGACAACGCACAAGGTAAACTGTACACACACCTTCAATCCTTAGGTCGCAGCAAATTTTGTTACCTAATCTTGCTGCAGCTTTCCACGTAGAGCTTTCCGTTCCGCGAAAGAATCTTTTACCACATCAATTAATAATTATAGCGAACTCGTGACCTGGTTACGAGTTCGAGGTCGCTTGCGCTGTCCTCTCCCTTGCGCAGCAGTGAAACGGTGTCAACCGAATCTATCGCGGACCAAGGCATCCTTTGCCCGGCTCTTCGCCAGGAATCGGGTCGCCGATGGTCGTTTTAAGAGCAGTCGCTGTAAGGTTAGCAACCAGCCCGCTCTATAGGAAACAGTACTGCTTCCAGACTCCCCCGACTGTTAGTCAGGGAGCTTTTTGGGCGCTCTCCGATTTGGTACCCGGATCTGGTCAGTTGTAGGAGCTGCTTCCAGTCGTTTGGCGAGTTTGTGGAGCACTGGGTGGCTTCTTGGGAAAGCATGAGGCTTCGGGATACCCCCCAGGGGGTACCCTCTTCCTTGGTGGCGTGATTCGGCGGCTAATTCCAGCCCGAAGTGCCCGTCTTTGTGTCCGTCTCTTAACCGCCCCGAGGGGCGTTTCGTTCTTTGCAGGATCCAGGGATTACTCCCCCCCGTGGCTGCTCCGAGACCTGCCCACGGACCGTGCGCCTCCACCATCATCGTTTCTGGAGCGTCCTCTACCCCGCTCACCGGCCCTAAATTTGTGATATTTGTTGTTTTTTTTCTTTTTCTATTGTGAATATGGTAAATTTAGTATTATTTTTGTAAATTTTTACTTTGTAAATATCTTTTATTATAAATAAATGGGTTCTCGGGGCGGTACGGGGGGGGGGGGGGGGTGGTTTACCCTATTTCACCCCCTGCGCGTTCTACCCTTCTGGTACGCGCAGGGTTGTCGTAGCGCGACATCCCGGGCAGACAAGACGACCCTCGTCGTTATAACTGCCCGGGCGGTGGGCGGGGTTTGCTGCCCTCACCTATCGCCTTGAAACTCTTAACTGTTAGACAGGGAGCTAACGGGCCCATGATGAGGTGGCCACGATGACCCATGTGTTCAGGGTCGGTCACACTCACGGGTCAACACCCATCCGATGGCCTCCACGCATGGGGTGCGAACCTGGGTAGGACACTGGGTCAACCAGTCTCCCCTGGGAATCCAACCTCTGGCGCTCCTGGACGGTCTGCGCACCGAGCGGCGCAAGCCAATCGATTGTGCTCTCCGACTAACAGTCGGGGGAGTCTGGGAACTGTATTGTTTCCTATAGAGCGGGGGTGGTTGCCTACCTTACGGCGACTGCTCTTGAAATGACCATTGGTAAGGGAGAGGACCGCGCAAGCGACCTCGAACTCGGAACCAATCGAGAGACCGGAGAAATCTGGTCACAATTGGAAGTAAGGGCGCGAGTGTCTCGAGCCGCCGGGTATTATTCCTGGCTATCTCGCGGTAAGGAGTTGGTCTCTTACGGGTTGTGGCGTAGCTAGACGTCGGATTGTTTTGTCCAAACTATTCTACGCTCACTGCAGGTCGATAGAACGACTAATCGTTAAAACGTCCTGTGGTGACGGGCTCGCCCGTTGTAGTTGACAACTCAATATGTTAGTCAGAATGTTAATGGGCCCTTGCTGAGTTGCCACGAAGACCCATTCTGTTCAGGGTTGGTCACACTTACGGGTCAACACCTATCCGACGGCCTCCACGCATGAAGTGCGAGCCTGGGTAGGACTCTGGCCTTATGGTCAGTTTCCCCTGGGAATCAAACTTCTAGCGCTCCTGGACGGTCTGCGCACTGCGAGTGTTTGCAGAGGTTGTAAACTAGCAAATATTTTACGACTTACCTCGTCCACGTGTGGTTGCCAGGAGAAATGTTCATCGATAATTAGACCAAGATCTTTCACTTTTTGCGACAATGGTATGGTGATATCGTTCAGTTTTAAAAGCGGAAGGGATTTTACATTTACTCTTAAGGGCAATTTACGACCTCCAATGAGTATAGCCTGGGATTTCAAAGGGTTGAATAGTAGACCCATCAGCGCACACCATTCACAAAGGGCCTGAGGATCAGAGTTCATAATGGCGATCGAGGCATTGATGTTTTCGGGAGAGAAATGATTATATATTTGAACATCATCTGCATACAGATGAGTATGTCCACGAACTTGGCTGGAGATAGGATTTATAAAAATTGAGAAAAGAAGCGGGGACAGAACCGCACCTTGTGGAACTCCAGCTGTTAGATTAACCCATTCGGATGATCGATCGCCTACTTTTATACGCTGTTGTCTGGTTCTGAGATAGGAGCTAAACCAATTAATAACGGTTTGCGAACAGTTGAGAGTTTGTAGCCGTGCAACAAGCAAGTCGAAGTCGACAGAGTTGAAGGCGCTGCTAAAGTCTAAGAGAACAAGCAAAGTAAGTTCTCTGGTCCATAGCTTTACGTGCGTCGTCAGTTACTTTGACAAGGGCAGAGGTAGTATTATGGCCGGGACGGAAACCGGACTGATAGGGATTAAACATATTGAATTAAGAAAGGTAATCTGATAGCTGAGAGATCACTATATGCTCCAACACTTTTGATAGAACAGGGAGAATAGATATTGGCCTGAAATCATTTGATCGAACAAGATTTGATATTTTAGGAAGGGATTTTTCCAAGGAGCTGGGTACGAACCAAATTCCATTGAGGAGTTTATTATGTGGGTAACGACTGGAAGAATACATTGGATGATACGTTTGAGCATATCTACACTGAGACCATCCATTCCCACGGCCTTAGATTTTATCCGGTTTAATGTTAGTAAAACCGTTTCAACAGTAGCTGGAACAAAGTGAAATTTACACGGATTGACTGGCACATTAGAATTGGCAATATGGGTGGTAGCACAGGACTTTGTTATATTATCTAGTAGAACCGGTAACTTTTATATCTACATTGGGATCTACGGGTCCTTTACATTTACCAATTCCAAGTTGGTTCAGCATTTTCCACATTTTTTTAGAAGTACAATTTGCAAACGAGTCGAAAATGTAACATTTTTTTGCGTTACGACATAGTTGCTTACAGCGATTCCAAATTCCCCGTTGTCAGCTGTAGGATGACACTTAAACTTAGACTTGGCTCTATCGCGCTTTAACATATATTGCCGGATGGAATCGTTGAACCAGGGGCTGATTGATGTCGTACTTTAGCAATTTTCACAGGGGCATGCTTGTCGTAAAGCTTGGTGATCTTCGTATTTAAGAGACCAAGTTTCTCGTCGATGGTAGGGCTCTGGAAAACATCCTGCCAGTCAAGTTCCCAGGCGTCGCGACAGAAAGTTTCGTTGTCTAAGCGCCGAAAATCCCTGAATTTAATAACCTACGGGGATTTACAGCAATGGATTTTATAACTGGTATAACTGTCTTCATTTAAGAGGAGATATGCATTTGATACTACAAGTTCACAACATACTAAACGGAAGAGTGTATAGCCCGCTCGTACTAGCACAAATTGGTTTCTTAGTGCTGGCTAACTACGTTTGCGCAAGATCACCCGCTCTCTTTCTTGGTGGAGCCATTCTTTCGCACCGATGTCAATCCGATAGCAGTAATAGTATCAAAAGCATCTCGGCATTAAAATGCCGAGAGGCATCTGATAGTTAAAGCTGAGTGTTGAAAATGAACCTAGATGTTTTTCGTTGTTCAATTATTAAATATATTTTTATATGTTGTTCCGCAATGTATATTTTGCGCAGTTACGTAATATTGTTTTAAGTGTAAAATAAGGTATTGGTTTTTTTATAGTCTGTAAGGTTGTAAGAAAAATAAGTCGACGAAAGGAAAAGTCTGTTTCTATTGTGGTCATCGAGAATGGTCTATATATGATGAACAAAATTAACAATAATAATAAAAATCCCAGTTATAAAAGTAAGAAGTTCGTTCATTGTCCAGTGAATTGCAACTTCGCTAAAGCGTCGTTTTGATGTCATTATAAAACATTTATAAAATCTTGATAAGTTTAAAAATTTAAGGTCGGTCTTAAAAAAACAAGTTAAACTATAATTGAACAAGTACAAAAAAGATTATTGAATATTATCATTGAAATGGCGAGAATCCATTAGCGAATTGATATATCAAGTGATAATGCGTGGATTTATTATACGACTCCTTTTTATGCCAGTAGAATTGATTAATATTACACCTAGAATAGTTGTTATAGAAAGAATCAATATTCTGACACAGTGGTTTTCAAATATTATATTATTAATTATTTAATAAATTAAATTACTAAGTTACTATTCTAGAAATATTTGTTTCCTCTTTAGTTTGATATATAGTCAACTACGCTTAGCAACATATTACACGTCATGTCCATTTTTATTTAATTTTATTATTTTTTTTATTTCCAAGACCAAAAAATTACATAGTAGGTATTTAAATTTAACATATTTTGTGCCACTCCTAACTAGGCAGAGCCTGTTCCAAGGAGAACACCAATAATAAAATGGTTATTAAAATAACAACTATATATAAGTACTAAATAACAATGAGTAATAGGTAATAATAAATAATAATAATAATTAGTAATAATATGTATATAATAAATATTTAAATAGAATAAATTTAAACATGTGTCAATAAAAAAAATATATAAAAAAAATTAAGTCAACATTCTA
Organism: Micropterix aruncella; assembly: GCA_944548615.1. Taxonomy (NCBI): domain Eukaryota; kingdom Metazoa; phylum Arthropoda; class Insecta; order Lepidoptera; family Micropterigidae; genus Micropterix; species Micropterix aruncella. The sequence goes on along the minus strand of OX155959.1, from coordinate 10,145,374 downwards.
AGGACCCAGCGAGCACTGATCTTAGACATGCCCGAATATTCGTGAATTATTTCGTTTACTCTTTCCTTACTAATGCCAATATCTCTCATGATCTACCTCTGTTCTCCTAAAATTAATTTTCTTTGGCCACTTTTTATCATTGATGGCCGGACACGGTTCGCCCACTAAGGGGATTGCCATCAATTCTCTCACAACCACGTTTAAACTGTTTTGACTTAAACTTCGATGGCATATATCTTTTTATTTAGTTAGAAACTTAATATCAGTTTATTCTCGCGACATGTTTGAAAAAATGAACTGCCAATGCAAAGCCAAACACAATAAACAAATGAATGCCAGTATTTCAAAAATATGATAGGCAGAGAATACCACACCGTAGTCAGCATCATACAAAATCAAAATCGATTATAAATTAACAGTCGCGCTACGTATCTACGTACTGCTGAATAAATATTTAGGAAGCTAATGGGCCCTGTTGCAGTTTGGCTAATGCCAAGACCCAGTTGCACAGGGTCGGTCAAACGCACGGGTCAACACCCATCCGGCGGCCTCCACGCAGAATTTAGAGCAAGAGAAGGACGCTGGCCCGCGGGCCAGTCTCCCCTAGGAGTCAACCTTCGGGCGCGCCTGTACGGTTTGCACACCGTGCGGCGTCAGCTAATTGTTCATTCCGACTAGAAGCCGGGGGAGTCTGGAAACAGTAATGTTTCCTAAAGAGCGTGGGTGATGTTAACCTTATGGCAACTGCTCTTGAAACGACCATTCGGCCACCCGATCCCGGGTGAATAAGCCGGGCAAAGAATGCTGTGGTCCGCGATAGATTCGGTAGACACCGTATCACAGCTTTATAATAGAGAGGACCGCGCAAGCGACCTCGATCTTGTATCCAATCAGGAGGAAGGAGGTATCCTTAAGGTTAGTTCCAGATGGAGATATCCTTCCAAACTGGTAGTCAGTGGGCGAGGTTGCCCGCTGGATACCTTTCCCGGTGCCTCGCCGTAAGGCGTTGGCCTCTGACGGGCAGTGGATTGTATTTCTTCCCAAGTCTTCTGCGCTCACCTCACAAGAGACAGAACGATCTAATATCGTTAAAACTTGTTGAGGTGATGGGTAGGCCCGTTGTAGTTGATTAATAGCTCTAGTTGTTAAATAATTATTATTTTGAAATGTCGTTTATCACCGCTCCGTTTATTACAAACGCTATTATAAATTAAATAAAGTAAAGTAAAAGCCTTTTTTATCGACGGTCCAGCAAAATTACTTAGGTACATCATTTAGATTTGAATAACTTTGCTGTTAGACCGGTACCGATAACGAAAAGATACCGATATTATTATGGAAACGTAAACCAGGTATAGATAATCTTTTGTAGTTACTAAAAGACGTTTCAAGTTTATATAGAGAGATTTTTTTTTCTGGAATAGTTGAATGGAAATTAATTTATTTATATTTTTTTGTTAGAGCGACTAACTCCTACGCGAGGCGACTAACTCTTACGTTAAATTTAGTAAGTTCCCTTTGCGTAAGAGATAGTCGCTATAACAAAAAACAATCAATAAACAGTATGTTTGACAGATACACCGACACATTTTTTGGAGGATTAGGGGGGTCATTTGCTAGCTTGTACTCATAGAACCTATGTCCTAAATGCCACATATTTTTTTATTGTTTTTTTTTCAATATTTTTTATTACCCGAAATTTTGCGTTTAAGTCGTCATAACTTTTTTGTTTGTAGTAGTAATGGCACAAAATAACTTTTATTGTATTCTGCAATGCATTGTTAATGCATGCATTTTTCTAAATCGGTTTCATTATTAGACTGGGTGTTCCGCTTGACAAAGTATCATCTCTTATTTTGACCAAATACTGTATGTTTACTATTACATGTAGCCTGCCATTGGAACGGCTATAAATTACAAAACTTTTTATAATAAAGCTAAGTTCAAAATATCTTTTAGGTTTTCTTAATAATGAATTTAGAACTTGACAATTTTCATACGTCTACACATTTTTAAGAATTTGGATGCTCATAACTCATTTTCTTGAAACTATTTGAGTCAAATAATAATTTATTTAGAATAACAATACATTACAAAATATAACATGTTATTTCGTACTATTAGTACCGTAAGTGAATAAGTTATGATGACTTAATCGTAAAATTTCGGGTAATACCAAAAAATTATGGTTAAATAAAACGGTGACAATTAGGACATTATGGTCTATGGGTGAAAGCTAGCAAACCACCTACCCAATTCCTTAAAAAAAATGTCGGTTTTTCTGCAAAACACCCTGTATAAATTTCCTTTCAGCTATTACAGAAAAAAAAAACCATTTAGTCATACTGTTTTATTGTTCCTAATATCTAATACTAATAATAAGTTTACACTTGCAGTTGTAGCAGAAATGGTAGTTTCAAGCCATAATGTAAAAATTACATACGCTCTTTAGGAAATATTACTGTTTCCAGACTCCCCCGGCTGCTAGTCGGAATGCACAATTAACTAACGCCGCACGGTGCGCAAACCGTTTAGGAGAGCCAGAAGAACAAAAAATCAAGAAAAAAATCTCTCTGCATAAAATTGAAACGTCTTTTAGTATTGATTGATTGATTATAAAACCCTATTATTTAAACAATGATAACAAACAACAGCATTCAATTATTAGGGCCATCTATCGCATTTTTATAGGGTGATTACTTAACAGGAATATTATGGAGATATTAGAATGTCATCAATTAGTCTATTTGAAATTAAAGCACGTAATTATTATGAATTGAGACCTGTATACCAAATTAAATGTTGGCATTTTTATTTTTTTTTACTTTTTCAATTTTATAGCAATCTTATAGATAGTAAATACATGATACTAATTTTTTTAAATTATATTTAAAAAATACAAATTTACTATCGTATGAATACTTTACAACGCTTGCATAACAAATTATAGTAGAAATAACATGAACGCATTTGTAGTGAAAAAATATAGTGCTAAAAACATTAATAGTGTAATAGTGCTAGAGCTAAAAAATATAAAACATAAAAGTGCTTTGCGCGAAAGACGCGTTTACGAATTCTCATTAATTATGTTATTAATGAGGTCAGAACAGAATTCCTGTGAAAAATATTACACGTGTGAATTAATAGTAGTCGCAAAATTATATATGTTGCTAACCGTTACAAGGCTAAAAATAATATAAAGGTAAGGAGAGTAATAATAAGGTAAGTAGTTAATAAGGGAAGTTCGAGAAAGGGGTATTTAAAGTGAAATGAAGTATGAATAATTGGATATATTATTAATAAATGATACCTAATATGATATAAAATAATGGTATGGTATAATATAATAGGCATAATTACAATACAGTGGGATGGTAATTAATGCAATCCTAAAATAAGAGCTGTGGCTTAAAATCATAATTGGTTTTTTGATTATTACTATATTTTGGGGTAAGTTACCGTATGGGCGTGTTTAGAAAGCCGATAAGAGAAGATTAATCAATGTTTGGAACTATGTGTGCCATCTATACGTTGGGTTTCGTAGTAAAATCCAAGCTGCCAAATCGTGGTACCGCATTGTGCAATCTAATACGCCGTTAAGCAATCTAATGGCCTTTATAATCAATGATCGAAGGACAATCAATAGTCGATCGATTTAATCAGTGTTGATTTATAATTAGCCGTGACAGGAGTGACCGCAGCTCACCGGTATTCGAATCGGTATTTGGATGGACTATCGGAATATTTTTTATAATTTCTAGGACAAATACTAAAGAAATCTCGCTACCTATACAACCGATCTTTGCATTTTTTGACTGGTTGTACGTACAAGGCTGATTAGTATTTAAGATCAACGTACGATGTAAGTGTTGTTATTAAAAAAAATGTTCAACTCTCTCGGTTTACAAGATGAAGGTTAAACTTTTGAATAATAGCTGGTAATTAACGAAACATCACGATTCTTTGTCACGATAACCTAATTTTTAAACAAATTCGACACAGGTTATTGATGTGCTTTTGAACACTAATCCCCGTAATGTTTTATTTCACATGGATTGTCACATTATAGAGTATTAAAATAAAAAAAATAAAATTGAAAAATCAGACTTTTTTATGAATACTGTGTTAAATATATCTGTTTTAATTACTTACCTGATTGTATATTTTTAGATTTATTTGATTCTGGTTATTTTATTTTAATATAATTAAATTGTGGTTTCCCGTATGGACCAATAATTAATAGGTGTGTCCTAAAAACTAGGATATGAGATATCCTGAGGATACCGCGGTAATTAAAATCTGGATATGAGATATCCTGAGGATACCGCGTTAATTTGTAGCGTAATTTGCGCGGTAATTTGCAGCGTTTGTAGTTTATTTTTTTTGTAATAACAGCTGCAAAAGAATATTTATTAAATTTTTTTCTATATTTGTACTTCCTGTAAAATAATTATCATTCATTTGGTAGTTATCGACTTTTATAGGACAGAACAGTGTACTACTAGTTCTTAACAGTAAGATAGAATTGTAATTATAGCCTGTTACTATATAAAGGGTTACTGAAAATAACGACCAATATCAACTTTTTGAAATTTTTGGTATTTCCATTTTTAAAATTTACTAACTTAAAAAATGACATTCGAGTGACAAAAAAAATCTATTTTGCATGTAAACCAAATATATTTGAGTTGCATTATGAAACAAAAATACATTGTACTTAAATTATTCATTAGAAAAACATTTTACTTAAATTATACCTCTGAAAAAAGCAAAAACTCTAATATAATAATATTTTAGTAATAAGAATATTTGAGTTTATATAAAAAAAATACATTTTACTTAAATTATATCACAGAAAAAAGCGAAATCATTGTTGACTTTATCAGTATTTCCTATTCGGTCGTAGATTATGTCGGCAGATTTCTACGTTACGGATCATATCCCGTAGAGAGATCTCGGAGCATAGCTCTTTCCATAGGTCACTAAGCAGACTTTAAATTTGTGACTTTAACTTATCAACTCTATCTAATTACCTAATCCAGTCGTAGAAGCCTGGCATGAAGTAGAAAACTGTTAAAGTGAAAGACCGAATGCAGTTTTTGAATTCTTTTATTTCCTTTTCTTATTTATTATTTTGCATTAATTACTGTATTTAGTGTAACTTTGGAATATATATATATATATAGGCTAAGTTTCAAAAATCTGTTATGATGTATTGAAATAAATAAATTGAAACTGACCGCTTAAATAAGAATATTGAAGTATACATTTACAAATAATAATTATATGCAGTCCATATGAATTGGGACACGCCTTTAAAGCCAGCCCCCTTTCAACCGCTCAGGGATCTTAGTGTATCATATTTCAACATAGTGCTTCAAAACATCAACAGAACTTGTGTACTGTTGATGTATTGGCCAACATATATTTTTTTTAACCAACTTCAAAAAAAGGAGGGGGTTATCAATTCGGTTGTATCTTTTTTTTATGTCTGTTACCGTAGAAATATTTTTTTATTCGAAAGAATATACTTAGAGATTGGTCCCATTTTAAAAATCCGGTTCTGATGATGAGATCCATGAGGAATTGAGGGAACTCCTCAAATTATATAATATAAAATTATTATATAATATAAAATTGAAAATTTACATGCTGGTTAAATTCCGATGACAATTCATTAATATTTATGGTAAGCATGACCTGACTCTAAAACTTGCGGTGTCAACTACAACGGGCGAGCCCGTCACCACAGGACGTTTTAACGATTTTCTCGTTCTGTCGCCCTGCAGTGAACGTAGAAGACTTTGGACGAAACAAATCCAACGTCCAGCTACGTCACAACCCCTAAGAAGCCAACGCCTTACCGCGAGATAGCCAGTGTTACCTAGCGGGCCGACCCTCGCGCCTTTGCTTCCAATTGTGACCAGATTTCTCCGGTCTCTCGATTGGTTCCGAGTTCGAGGTCGCTTGCGCGGTCCTCTCCCTTACGAAGCGGTGAAACGGTGTGCACCGAATCTATCGTGGACCAAGGCGTCCTTTGCCCGACTCTGAACCGGGATCGGATGGCCAATGGTCATTTCAAGAGCAGTCGCCGTAAGGTAGGCAACCACCCCCGCTCTATAGGAAACAATACAGTTCCCAGACTCCCCCGACTGTTAGTCGGAGAGCACAATCGATTGGCTTGCGCCTCTCGGTGCGCAGACCGTCCAGGAGCGCCAGAGGTTTGATTCCCAGGGGAGACTGGTTGACCCAGTGTCCTACCCAGGTTCGCACCCCATGCGTGGAGGCCATCGGATGGGTGTTGACCCGTGAGTGTGACCGACCCTGAACACATGGGTCATCGTGGCCACCTCATCATGGGCCCATTAGACCCGACGAGGGAACTCCTCAACGGTCAACAGCAAAGACAAAACTTTTTGTAGATGTATTCAATTACGACAGCCCGTTACTTTTCACCATGGACTGCAGCACCTAGGGTTGGCTTCCAACGAGGGAACTCCTCAATGGTCAATAGCACATACATAAAATTTTGTATACGCATTCAATTGTGATAGCCCGTTCTATGAATCACTATGACATGGCTGCTGCACTTATAAAAAAAAATGGAGTCGGTTTTTATTTTTGTAAAATTTTTGTCTATTATATTTAACAAGGAATACACACAGTACGATATGGTATACGAAATTACAAGAAATGTTGGCGATCTCTGTTGCCCATGTTGATAATGCCGAAAACAGATATTGAGATGCAAGCTCCAAATCGAAACGACATGCTGATTATACCTACCCATGATTTCAAATTCGACAATTTAGACATATTCCGGTCAACTTGCGGTTAGTTGTGTCTTGATTTTATTTAAGGCGGTTCATAGCGACTCGTTGTAATATTCCCCCATACGTTTGGAATATATTAAATCTATAGTTACTAATTGTTTACAAAATATATTTATAATAACGTAGCTTTCGGCGAATTTAGCTCTTATGGTTTTGTGACGATTTGAAGTTGTTCATTTTTACTTCTCAAACTAAATTTATCGTAGATTTAAAAAAAACAATATTGGAGTTGAAAATTAAACACTTCCAAACAAACAGGAAGTTCACGAAATTAGTTTGGGAGCAAGCTATCTTTTCGTACATTCTTTTATTCACCCAATGGTAGCAATTATTCTACAAATAAGAAACGTATGGGAATGGAAAAACGTGATGAACCACCTTAACGATCAATTTCCTCGAGTAAAAACCGTGCAGATTTACTAAAACGATGGTATACCGTCTGCGGACTTGAACCATGTATACATTGGTTTAATCACAATCGTTAGGAATTAATCAAAATTTTGAACAGTGAAAAAGACACACGTGCCCAAAATGAGTGAATTATCAGAGAAGCAACAAAAGAAATATAGTGAATTTATATCTAGGCATAATATTCCACTAGAGATAGCACTGGATTTGACAGGTATGTGTTAAAAAAGTTAGCCACCGTATGAACGAAAATGTGATTTCTCAATCGTCCGTTTCTATTTTATCTCCCTGACGTGGTTTATGGACAGCCTCCAAACTTTAATCAGCTTTATTTGTCCATTGACGAATATAATAGATCAGCGTTTTTTTTAAATCGGACAATGCGTTGTGAAGTTATAAATAAACCAGCAGACATACTACGCCCAGAAATATTTTTTGTTTTCCATCCTGCGTGGTTTTGTGGTTTTACTTAAAGAAGATCATTTTGTACTTTGATCCTTTCCTTCTAGCTTTAACTGTATTTTCGTAAAACATTCAAAGACACGATCAGGGACAGTTTAAGAGGGTTGAGGGGGTATGTGGCAGGAGAAAGTGGGGAATTCATTATCATCGTCATCACTTAATTATAGAAAGTATATAATATACAGAGGAATACGATAGAAAGAATTTGGGATGTAGCTAAACATAAACGAACTTAGTATAGGTACATATAGAAATGAAAATTTACATCGTTTAAAAAAGAAATAGATGGAACGGTATCAAAAACAATGTATTTATTACATGGCATGTAGATTTTAGAAAGCTAGATGTTTAATTTTAAGTAATCTTTGACTATCACAATTTTAAATATTGTTAATTATTAAAATGTCGGATAAAATAACAAAATATATTAAAGACATACCTACATATGTTAAATAGGCAATAAAAAAGATTCAATTCAATTTAAATTTTCAGTGCGTCACAATTTGCCCTTTAGGAAAAAATTTAAAAAAAACTAGATAGCTTACCAATTAGCTAATCGAGTAGGCGATAAATATAAAAAAATTAAAACAATAAAAAAACATAATATCAGAGTAACGTAGTTGCGTAATACTTACCGATTACTTGAAAATCACAGAAAGTGAAATACAGTAGGCATTTAAAACCATCTTAGTAGTACAATAAAAAATAAGTGGAAAATATATAACAAATTAAGTTATATAGAATATAATAAAATTAAGTTAGAAAATAAAGACAATTTAAAAATGGTTAATAATCAAGAGAATTAGTAATGTCAGAGATCATGAATACCTTAACTATAGGGTACTATACTATACTATACTTTACTATAGGGTACTATACTATTTATGATAGGGCCTATAGAGATCAATTTTATTATCAATGGTCATAAAATAATTGTCATTGTCATCAAATAATAAAAGATTCTGATTAACCTTTCTATGCCTAACCTCTTGTTATGTACGTCAATTTCGTTGGATTCTCTTTTTACAATATAGCATATGTATATTCTCAGTGGAATTCATGCCATGTCTGTTTACTGGTTAAAACAGTCAATTTTTCTTTTTGAAAAATCTCCATTCGCTTTGAAACCAGACAAGGAGCAATATATTTACAAAAAATGTGCTTTTCCTATTATACCATTCCATTACATGAGGTTTTAGTGCATTCAAATCGAATCAATTTATTTTATCATCTGGTATAGAAAATACAAAAAAATCTGAATATCCAGAAATTAAATATTATATTTTTAACTTACTTGTCATTTTTTAAATTTTATTTAATTTTTGTTCATACAATAATACAGTTGGTATGAATGCCTAATCTTGGTAGTCAGATTGATTTTACATGATTATTGGAATAATTCATTTTTGTGCATATTGACTAGTTTATTGAACTGAAGATATTTTAAAAACCATTATTAACTTAATTTACAATAAAAATATAAAATGTTTTAAAAATAATTCAAGCTGTTAAAATACCTAAGTAGGTATAATTGAAAAATACAGATATTCAAAATATCAAAACGAATAGTCAGTTTTAAATAGTCAATTTAGAAATATAAAATAAGGAAAAATTTGAATACAATAATTCAACCCCGATTATCAAAATGATTAAATTTAGTCAATAGTTTAAATAAAATATAATTAAAATATTCATTAATGATGAGAAAATTTAATATTGTCAAAGTCCCTAATGGAATAAATTAAGTTCTTAATAAGATTATCCTGGAACTTTTTCTTAAATTTACACCTGACGCACAATGGAATATTAGCGGATAAAAGAGGTTGGACTGATACAGGGCTTCAGTCATTGCCTTAGTGAGCTTTAGTTTTTCAAAGAACGTCAGGGGCGCAATCTTGCTTCAAAAAGTATTCGACGCGCAGTTCTTGAGCTGGCTTCACTGCTACTTCTGTTGCCAGAGTTTTGCCAGGTTAGCAGAGGTAATTCCGACCGTATTTATAATTCAATGGCTTTCATGCTCTCTTTATATAACACTATCTATGCATATGCTAGAACAGCCCATAGGTTTCTGGCCTAAGAAAATATGAGAGATACACATATATCCGTGAAGAAACCTGGTCTACAAAAATGTATCCAGAATTAAAATTATGCAGGAAATGTTGGTAGATTCATCCACGCGCTAAAAATATATTTTTTGACCGAATCAAGTATACAATGTTACAAATAATTCTAGTAGGTATGTTAAGCATATAAAATTTTATTGTATTTTTCAAGTTATTCGTGTCAAAACACAACATTCCTAAGACCCGTCAATAGTATACTATATTTATACTACATTTGTATTAACAACAGTTTACATAATGCTATAATATAAATAGTTTTTTTAGCTACCAGCGATTTATCAATTTATCGACATTTTAAAAAACACATTAATGTCAGTCGAATAAGAATATTACCGTACTCGAGTGTACTGAATGCAATTTTGATTTTTCTTGTATAATTTCGAAAATGTGTTCCATAATTGATGGATGACCCCAAAGTGAAAACAAGTAAATATATTAAAAGGACTAAAAAACTCGACAGCCGTTGCAAAAAATGAAGTACTATATTGATAATAGTTTTAAAATATTTTTTAATGAAGGTTTATGTATTTATCCATATAGATAGGTTTCCATATAGATAGGTAGGCTGTGGTAGGTTTAGGAAAGCTGTCTTGCTACATGTGAGCGTTCACCTTACCACCCATTCTTTCCCCCTTCGAATCCATAGAATTTGAGATGGGCAAATCGCGGTTTTAGATAATTTTTCTAGGAAAGAGTTGATTATTTTTCTGGAAAGACCAATATCTTTAAAGAGGTGAAACAAAGATTGTGGCGGAATTTGCGAGATCATGCTATTTATTTGATTCCCATGGAACAGTTAATTCTACGATAAGGGCCACCTTCCGAGATAGAGAGTAAAGAGTTACATCTGGACGGAGGGCTGTGCATCCGAGACTTTCAGGAAATTTATGCTGCTTAGAGACCGAATCGACATCCAGAATCCAATCTGAAGCTTTCTCGATTATTGAGAAAGGTTTTGTAGTTAAATGTTTTTTGCCTTTAGAGCCATCCCGCCCAAACTGTATTGGGGGTTTGGAGGGTAGTGTCAAACCCTTGTTGACACGAGCCACTGAGAGGCTTATTACCTCGCGAATAACAGCGAGGACTTTGACATGACGGTAAGTGTACCGTCCTTGATCTAAGGCCACTTTGCAGCCAGCTAGAATATGTCTAGCTGTGCAAGCGGTATTGCTACAAAGGGGGCATGAACTTCCTCGACATAGCTCCAACGAGCGAGGTTACTGGGGTCTGGAAGAGGATGATGAAAGGCATTCAAATAAAATTTCAGCATCTCTGGCGTCCAGTCATAGAGCATTACCTTCCAGTGCATTGCAGGCGGAATGCAAAAGTCATTTACTAAGTATTTACTATACTTTTAGTACATTTATTATTCTACTTCAATTTTTTATTATTATATTGTATAACCTTTACTTTTTCAGGTTTCGGAAAATTTAACTACCTAATGTTGGTGATATGTTGTCTCTCATTGTTGGCGATGGTCATGGAGATATTTGGCATAAGCTTTGTAATGACCGCGGCTACTTGTGATTTAAATCTCTCGATAATGCAGAAAGGAATTCTATCTGCTATGCCGATGATAGGTAAGACATACAAATGACTTATTTTCTGCGTCTACTTAAGGTAATTTTACGATGATTTTATTTCTGCAGGTATTATTTTCATGTCGTATCCGTGGGGTTATATAACAGATACTAAAGGGAGACGACTAACCCTAATGATATCGATGTCTTTCGGATTTCTGTTCTCATTTCTTTCGAGTTTCTCACCAAATATGGCTGTACTGGCGACGTTTAAATTGTTCTCAGTGACATTGTAAGTTATTTTTTTTTTAATTTGAAATCAGAAAACTAAATTTTGTAGAAAATTATTATTGCTGGTCTAAGCTTACCGGTAATTTTTAATTTTCAAAAATTAGCTCAGACTGATTTGGCCTCTTCTGCCTTCGATTTAAGTCCCAACCAACTCAATTCAATCCTATTCAAGTTCAAGTAGTTGAAATTCCAACCCATTCAAGTTATTGCATGTTTTATATATGAAACGCTTTAGGAGGATCGGCTCTTGGTTTACAGATCACTTTTACTTCCGAGTTAAAGGAAATAAGTAATAAATAAACAGTATTCTATACATACCTATTATTGTACTTATAATTTTGCAACACCCCTAGCATCTTTCTACGTCTAATCACTGTCATATTATATATCTTTTTTTATCTGAGCGCATCCTCCATCAATATTATTTTTTAACGTCTGCGAAGCTCCTAGTGCATATTTACTAATCTATATTATCACTGAAATATTATTAAAGATATAAATTATTTATATTATTATTTATTATTAATAATAATCGAATAAATTATTGTGTTAGACTGTAACCGTCAATTGCTTGTAACTATAAAATAAAATAAAATAATCTAACCAGTAAATATTACAAGGAATAAAAAATAGGACTGCCGTTACAAAAAGTGAACTACTGTATTTATAATTCTTTTTATTAGGATATTTTTGTGGTTTATGTTTGTGGAAGATATACATATACATATTTTCGGAATGTACTCAATCAGACCTTTCATTTGACACGAAACGCGATATATTTATGTTAATTTATTGACATATTGACATTTGGACATTTAGACAACTATTTATTTGATATTTGGACAGTTAAGGAACCCTATGATACTCGGGATGACGTAACTATTTTAATAGTGGTAGTGGTAACAAGAGTGGGGGGGCTTGTCTCCAGCCTTTGATGTCAACTGGATCTATAAGATATTTTTTACCTACCCACTTTGTGGTTGTGTTAGTGGTCTGCTAGAAGCCTGATGCTGCTTACCAGTACATACAGATCACTGACCTTCAAGTTGGGCAGATCGCTGGTTTCGAGAAAGGTTCTTCCCAGTAAACTGTGTCTTTTTGCGGCGAGGTCTGGGCAGCGACCAACGATGTGTATGCTGTCTTCAGGTTCTTCGCCACATATTCGGCAGTCGTTGCTCTGGTTTCGATTTTAACATACTTTTAAATCGATTCGAGCGTTTAGAAGTTATGGTGAAATAAAGGAACGGAAAACACACATAGATGAACCCTGAACACATTACACTCCTTTTTTGTTGTACAGTCGTATAAAAATAGGCTATCTCTGTTACAGTATGTCTGCAGCCAATTCTAGCGTATACGCTCTCATGGGCGAGTTTCAGCCAAAACGATATAGAGACAAGATGCTGCTTTTTGCCACAACTGGAATGATGTTTATATCAGGAATAAATGGGCGTAAGTATAATGGAGTATTACTTATTTATTTATTTATTTCATATTTCATATCGTAGAATTCAACTATGGTAAAATTATGGAGACAAAATATTAACATTTTAATAAAAGAAAGGCATCAAACTGGTTTATCCCACTTCAATGCAACTCGAGGCCTGTTACACATCTAAATAGGCTTACCCCTGTACATAGATGAGCGATTTACGACGGAATTTGGATTCCAAGCTGACCAATGACAAATAGAGTTTATTAAGAGATCTCAAAATATACAAATAAAATATATTTACTTCCTATTTAAATTTCAACACTTGTAGTAATAATATTTGTTTGTTTGTTTCTCTTTATTGTGAAAATGTCACAATGGGCGGGTTTATTGTCAATGACAATCTCTTACAACCAATCCTACTATGACGTTTTATATGTATGTGTGCGTGAATATGCCTATTGGACATCTTTCATATAGATAATATTTTAAACAAATTAAACTACAAATGTCAATTCTTACTCCGTCCTAGAACGCCCTAACGCAAGCGGCCATTTAATAATTCTAGTTTTGAACTATCAGTATTATCTAATATCCTAACAGGTTCTTCAAGTTTATTGTAGATTCGGAGTGCAACGTACCAAGCCTGCCTTTTGTGCGGATGTCGTTCTTACCCGATGTATCACAAATTTCAAACCTTCTCCAGCCCTCGTAGTTTTTATTTGCTGACTGCGTACTTAGTCTTTTCTGTGTTTATGAAAATGAACGAGCAGCTATTTAACAATTATTTGCCTTATATCAAGTACCCACAATTTGTTAAACAGTTGCTCTGAAATACATTGAACAGGTTGTTTATTAATAACTCAATAAAAAATTCTGAGCCTTAAGAAGAGCATCAAGAGACGACTTACAGGGTACAGGCATCTCAGACAATTATTCCATGAATCCATAAACCCTGGCATAATGCGATGTAAACCATTGTAAAAGTACTATATAGAGTTGTTAACTACAACGGGCGAACCCGTCACCTCAGGAAGTTTTAACGATTAGTCGTTCTCTCTCCCGTGAAGTCAACGCAGAAGACTTGGACAAAACAATCCACCGCCAAGCTCCGCCACATGCCCGCAAGAGGCCAACGCCTTAACCGCGAGATAGCCAGGAGTGTTACCCAGCGGGCTTACACTCACGCCCTTGCTTCCGATTACGACCAGATTACTCCGGTCTCTCGATTGGTTGCGAGTTCGAGGTCGCTTGCGCGGTCCTCTCCCTTACGAAGCGCTGAAACGGTGTTCACCCAGGATCGGGTAGCCGATGGTCATTTCAAGAGCAGGCGCCGTGAGGTCCGCAACCACCCCGCTCTATAGGAAACAGTACTGCTTCCAGACTCCCCCGACTGTTAGTCAGAGTGCACAGTCGATTGGCTTACGCCGCACGGTGCGCAGACCGTCCAGGAGCGCCAGAAAGTTGATTCCTAGGGGAAATTAGCCCTAAGGCCAGAGTCCTGCCCGGGCTCGCACTTCATGCGTGGATGCCGGATGGGTGTTGACCTGTGACTGTGACCAACCCTGAACAGAATGGGTCTTCGTGGCCAACTCAGCAAGGGCCCATTAGCTTCCAATTCTAAAAATACCGCACATTCAATAATGGCGTATACCTCCGCTTGGAATATGGAGGCGTATGTTCCCAAGTTTACACTTTTTACGAAGTTTGGTCGCTCTCCATATATACCGCAGCCTACGTCAAGTCCCGATTTGGACCCATCAGTATACCATTTAAGGCTACCGGCTTCCCAGTGCAGATGGTTTTTTAGCCAGTAGTCTTCCCGGACAGACAGCCTGTACATACTGGCTTTCGCCACCTGTTTTAATTGAATGGGCAGGTGTGGTAAAGTTTAGCTGAAAGTTCAGCCTAAAATTCAGCTTATTCCACCATAACTTCTAAACGCTATAACCGATTTAGAAGTGTGTGGTATTGGGAACCTTAACTGTATCAAGTAAGTACCTAGTTGTCTAAATATCCAAATCCCCAAATGTCAATAAATTTACATAAATATATCGTGTTTAGTGACCAATGAAAGGTCTGATTGAGTATATTTCGGAAATATACAGGTATCTATATAGACATAGACACAAATATTAAAAAAACACAGTAATAAAAATAATTATATATACAATAGTTCACTCTCTGTAATGACAGTCGTGTTTTTTATTCTTTTAAATATATTTACTTATTTTCTTTTTGTATTGAAAACTAAATATTTGGTTTCATTCTATGTGTCCTCTGCCGACGTGATCGTACCGCTATTTTTTAATAATTTTGCTATTTTTCTCATATTTTCAGTTCTTGCCTTACCGGTCCTTACAATGCTGGACTTTAGGATACCAATTGCGTTTTTAAACATCGTATACCGGCCTTGGAGGTTACTTATCGTAGTTTTAGGCCTTCCATCCGCTATAAGTGCTATTCTTCTGCTATGGATCAGTGAGAGTCCCAAGTTTCTATTATCACAAGGTCGATCAAAGGAAGCTTTGACTGTTCTTAGACGAGTCTATTCCATGAATACTGGGGATATTGAATATAATTTTCCGGTAAGCAATTGCGAATATAATTGCATAATGCATGAATGATGGCTGCTTTTGCTAGATTTGTGATCAGACACGTATACTTAGGGTTTTTTTTTCCAAGGTTAAAGTTGAGAATGAGCTGAGGATGTATTTTATCATTTTCATTATGTAATCTACACAGTGTCTCTGAGCGCACCGGTGCTAGCAGACATTCACCAGACTTTCGGCGATTCTATATTATTAAATATATCATTAAAAAATGTAGTTTAAAAAACTAGAAAACATGCTTTTAACTCCTGGTTACAATAAGTCTCAGAAGGATTCATCGAGACATATCAAACGAGCCCAAACTGGATGGGTTTATTGTCAGGCATGAGGAGTCGCTATGGTCTGACCTTTAACATCATACAAGATTGACGGTGCCACTTTATTGTATTGCCAACAGAATCGTATAAGTCTGCAAAGTTTCAAACCGATATGACAATTAGAAGTGGTTGAAATATGAGTTGCTAGATTTCCTTACAGTGATTGTTACAGGTACAGCTCGACCAGAGACGCACCTGGAACAGCCACATAGATAAAACAATTCGAAAAGCTAAAAGTGATTTTTGTAGGTATAATCAATGGGACACTCCTCATCTGAGTTCTAATAAGCATTTTAAAATGCTGGGATTATCAGTTAACTTGCGTGTTATGCGACTTTAAGTCCATGAAAATGTTGTCCAAGGGTTATAACGGCCATTTTAAATAGCCCAACTTCGGATTGGAGTTACCGTTTCAAAAAAGTTTTGTGCGAACTACTATGAAATGATTTTAATTGAGGGTGCCTCGAAAAAGAAAAAAAAACATTTTTCAGGTATTTTCCCTTTGTTGTTTTCTCTATTTCCGATCATTTCGATGTGCTTCATGTAGGAGAGGAAGAAGATTAGAAACACTCGATAAAATAGCAGAATTGCTGTGCTGTGCTGAATGCAGAAAATGTGCACGCAAGATCTTTAGCAAAGTATGAAGAGTCAGAGAGATGACACGTCACTCTTTGCAGTACATAGGATAAGGACTGCTCAATTGCGCAAATTTTTTTCCTATCCGGCTCGAAGGACCATTTAATTTTTCTGATGTTTCCAGGTAGACTCCATTCTCTTTGAAGAGAAGTGCAAAGACGCTACCGGCACCACATTTCTCCAAACGCTCTGGAAACAGTGCTCGCCAATCTTTCAAAAGCCGCTGCTCCAAAAGACGCTGATACTTTACTACTTGCAATTCTCGATATACTTCGTATCGAATGCTTTCGCACTATGGATGCCATTCATTGCTAACAAATTTTTGACCGGACTGGAAGAGAACTCCGAGAGGTCGATAAGCTTCTGTTCTGTAATTGATTCTTCTAAAGAGAACGAGATTGTCGCTGATATATTTAAGGTAAAAAATATTTGAATCGGTAATTGTTCAAAAAACATAAGTAACTGTTGAAAACAAAAGACCATAAATAACGTATGTTAATCATTAGAGTTTACCAATAAGGACGGCTCGATATTGACATTCTGCGAAATAAAACACGCTGTGTATGAGGTATTAACGAATTTATTTTGTTATTTGAAAGGCCCATGAATGCCATTATGTATGGAATATGACATGGTTCAAATGTACGCCGCGGCTTCGCATGGTGGCTCGGTTCTGAGAGCTAAAATTTTCAATGACTCTGCTGCGTAGATACGGCTGGATTTGAGCGATGGCCTGGGTTATGTTGACTTTGAGAGCATCGGTCGATTGCCGCTTATTGGGATATACCTGCGACTATATATACTATATTATGATATACCTACGACTATATTAAGGGATATACCTGCGATATAGAAAATTGTACAATAAAAGTTTAGCTGGGTCAAATCGCACGATCTTGGTGGCCAATTTACGTCCTGTCCGAAAGAGATAACCATGCTTTAACGAACCTTTGTTTCGATAATAAAGTTTTACCATGCTGCTCAATCGTGTAACTTGTCATGGGGATTTGGTAACAGTGACTGAATAATAAACAACATATTCGACAGACGCCGCCAAAACAACATGGCCGCCACAGACTGTCAACACCGACCAGCCCCTATTGGAAAACTCTATATATGGCAATGTAAAGTGTCATGTTTCATCAAGCTTTGCTTAGTTGAGCGACAACGAAGAGTCAACATCATTTAATAACTAAGTTAAATTTCTTGCTGTGGATTAACTAATTGAGAATAATAGTTTATGTATCAATTGTAAATTGTATTATTATTTGTTAATTGCTTTAAATAATTAAAAAACTAAAAATCCTTTCCGTCTGCTCTCTTCTATACCGTAGGACACTACTGTTGGAAACATTAATCGGCCAGGGTTATATTGGGGCCGATTGCGTTTCTTCATGAACGAAAATCGGAATTAGTTCAAGCGAGCGAGACAGGCCAATATACGTTAGAGCGGAATCTGAAACGAATGATTGTTACTTTTTCATCCTAAGGCTACCGATAATATGTTTCCAAACAAAATCAGATGGTTCTGGGAGTTAATGCGCTCTATTGCAGTTAGGCCACTAAGAACCATGCGCTTAGGGTCGGCCAAACTCACGGGTCAACCCCCATCCGTCCGCCTACGCGCAGAAGTGCGAGCCCGGGTATGACTCTGGCCTGCCCGGGCTCTGGTCAGCCAATCGAATTTGCATTCAGACTGACAGCCGTGGGAGTCTGGAACAGACTCAGCAGTATTGTTTCCTATAGAGTGGGGGCGGTTGTTTGCCCGCACTCTATTCACTCGGCTACCCGATTCCGGGTGAAAGCCGGGCAAAGAATGCCGTGGTCCGCGATAGATTCGGTGTATACCGATCACATTAGGGATAGGATCGCGCAAGCGACTTCGAACCTGAAACCAGTCGGGAGGTTGGAGGTATCCTGATGGTTAATTCCAGACGGAAATATCCTTCTAAAACTGGTAGTCAGGGGGCGAAGCTGCCCACTGCGTACCTTTCCCGGTGCCTCGCCGTAGGGCGTTGGCTGACAGGCATGTTGGCATTGCAAGACAGTAGATTTGTATTGTCTCTCAGTCTGCTACGCTTATCCCACAGCTGAAAGAATGATCACATATCGTTATACCAGCCTGGGGTGACGGGTTCGCCCATTGTAGTCGACACCGTCCCACAGATGGTTTTACGATCGGCGATAATTTTTTTGCGGGAAAAGATACGATCGTTCATTTTACATTCCGGTCTAACGCACTGCTCTATTTCGTTCGCATGATCTATTTTACAATATTAGTTCATGAAGAAACGCAATCGAGCCGGTTGATAGAAAAAGAAATAAAAAAATATAGGTTTTTGCGTGTTTATTGGTAGATCTTTCATTTGAGAATAACAACATCACAAATATGCAGCTCTAGTATGGAGATATTTAAGTTTAATAGTTGTTATACGTTTGGTGTAACATGAAAAACATGCATTTTTTTCTATCTTAAATAACTAAATAACAATATATTGTAATGATAATGTAACTTGCTGGACCTTTAATGAAAGCTTGCAATATTACAATAAATATGCTCTATCAAAACTATACAGTTTTATTTATCTCCTGTAAAAAAATGTGACATGTATTTTTTTAATAATCACATATCCATTTATGTCCTCGCTGGTAATTTTAATACATAAGACTCCAACTTTGTTGTTGACGTTATTTCTGAAAAGTTCCTAAATTCGTCTCCTTTTCTTATAGGCCAAGAGGCAGCGACAAAAAAAGTGCAAGAGTTTTGTAAAAGCTGATACTTTCAGATCATACAATATTTTGGCCATAGAATGCTGGGGTAGAGTCAGCAGGCCAGACTCCGGGACACCTGGCGCTGGCGTAGGTACTAGGAAAGTGTAATTTTAATTAGTACCCTCAAAGTGTTTTGGAAAAGCTGAAAATTCATCAGTAGACAGTGGATGCAATACAGAACTCGAAACAAATGGTCAGACTGCTTAACAATAGAATGCGTGGCGTCAGCTTTACTCCATACATGTAACAGAAATGAAGTCCATTATATTGCGCGGCACATTAGACCGACTTTATTTTTGTGACATGTATGCAGTAATGCTGAGGCCACGCGTTTTATTGTTAAGCAGTCTGTCCATTTGCTTCGAGTTCTGTATTGCATTCACTGTCTACTCATAAATTTTCATATTTTTCAAAACGCTTTAGGGCTACTTATTAAAATTACACCTTTCCTAGTACTGTCAGTCAAAATACTGTCTGATCTGATAGTATCAGCTTTTACAAAACTCTTGCACTTTTTTGTCGCTGGCTCCCCAAATATATTTTTTTTGAAGTTAAACAATTTCACTCATAAGTGTTTGTTTCTTTGCGAAGCATAGAAGTGCTTAGTAATTAAAATACATTTTTTTATTGTAATAATATTCTCTTTTCAGAATGATATTAAGTGCGACGACTCTATCAAGCAAGGCACTTTCTGGATCATCATCGCCTTGAGTGCGATCAACTGCCTGCTGCACTTCGTGTCTATTTACTTAGTGAACTGTTTCGGGAAAAAGGGGTTTACTATAGGCCTGATGGTGTTCACTGGTATTTGTGGCCTTCTCACCAACTTGGTTAAACATCCCATCGCTGGTATCGTGTTGTTCATCAGTTTTAACTATGTTACATTATTGACTGGAGTGGTCGTTGCTATGGCGGTGGAGATCTACCCTACCTGTATTAGGTAGGTGTTCAATTACATACGATAAACTATTACATATGATAAACTATTATATACGATAAACATTTTATTGCTATAGTTCAAAGGTTTTCTAAAAACTGGCTACTTAAAAAAAATGCTACATTTGAGAATTTAACTCTTCCGCTGCTGATTCAGTTTGTTTCATCAAACTGTAATTTGGATTTTTCATTGGGACGTCAATTTAAAACTGTGTCTGCATTACGATGGATTTTTCTCGTGAAATTTTCGCTGCATGATTTCCTACGTGAAGTGTAATTTGACAGAGCGTCGCACGGCTTCAAGCTGCTTTAGGCGATGAAGCACTAATCAAGACGACAATTTATTGCTGATTTACTGAATTTAAACGCGGTCGTACAAGCAAGGTCGGGGGGAGGGGGGATGCATTTGTGAGAATGACCACCCTTCACTAGACTCCAATTGCTTGTGAGCGAAGGGTGGTTCTCAGCTTGAAGATTGCTCCGTTAATGAGAGTCGTATATGTCCGTGTAGAAGAGTTTATTCAGAAGGTTGAAGAGAAGTGAGTCGAAGTCGCCAGTTCTTAACGCCTTGGGTTGTGTTCGCCGTTGTGTTGTAGTGTGGGCGCGAGGTGAAGCCGTGGTAGTGTGTCTGAAGTGTGTAGTCGAGGAGCGAGGCTTGACGATCGGTATCGCGGATAATGCAGGTACTGCTTGATAACGAAGTGTAGTCGCGATATCTGTAGCCGTGTACTTGTCCGCCAAGGGACTGATGTGTAGAGCGATACTGGCCCACCAAGGGAATGATGCCGATCGAATGAAATGTACTGCGTTTTATAGGGTGATCGGTGATGCAATAGCTACGAGTGGGGCGACGCATGTGTCGCTTGCCTGGGCGATATTTGCCAAATTTAGCTGGAAATTAACTGCAGCTGCTCGTGTAAGTTTGAGCGAGTCTGCACTTTTCTATTCTGTGAAATTAACTTTTTTGTTTTGGGTATGTAGGGCCGTAGGCTCCTACACATTCATTAAAATGAAGCGCGCGATATTTTAATTTTTAAAATACGCTAGATTTCGTGGGGTTAAATCCCAACTACCTCCCTACCCACACTCTCCCTGGATACTCGCCTCACACGTACATAAGTCGCGGATTCTTCGTGATTCTCAATTTTTTCGACTTTATTTTTTACTCAAAAAAATTCAAAGGGGGTCCCCTGGGTCGCCCTACCCCTGGATACGTCCTTGCCGTCGTGTCAACTCAGTAAC
The DNA here is from genome assembly GCA_944548615.1 of Micropterix aruncella. Classification (NCBI taxonomy): domain Eukaryota; kingdom Metazoa; phylum Arthropoda; class Insecta; order Lepidoptera; family Micropterigidae; genus Micropterix; species Micropterix aruncella. Next base: position 10,123,790 of record OX155959.1, on the reverse strand, counting down.
GAATTCAGCGAAGTTAAACCGTCCACCCCTGTCAATAAAAAAGACCTATCATGAAATTCGGGTATCATTAGGCATAGGCATGAGTCAGGCACAATCAATCATATACAAACATTTGACTGTAAGAATGCTGTGCTCGCGGTGGATCCCTCACATGTTGACTGAGGCTCAAACAACAGGATGTGTCACTCGGTGGAATGCCATATTTACCACATTCAACGAAGGAGCATCACATTTTGTATGGAACATCACTTGACGAAACATGGATTTACAGCTACAATCCTGAGACAAAGCAGCAATCCGCCTATCAAGATAAGCCCAACCAAACTAAAATTACGCGCTTGTAAAGTACTGCGAAGCGGATGGTCGCTTCTTTTGTTAGGAAAATTAAACTCGTGGATACTGTTGTTCTGAAGAATTACAGTATTCTGAATTCTGATTGGTACACAACCATTTGCTTGCCCGGAACATATCGACGAACTCCGTAAAAGCAACCGTAAACAGTAAACAACTTACACCATGACAATGCCAACTATCAGGAAGCCAGACTGGCGCATTTTTAACAGCGAAAACTTACCTTTCATAAGCCATCCACTTGGCACTTTGTGACCAATTAAACCAAAAAATTAAAACCAAATACGCTGTCTACGATTTTCGTCACCAGAAAAGGCTGTCGAAGAATATGAAAAATGTGTTTCTGATGTCACCACGGAAAAGTTGAATAAATGTTATGAAAAAATGCTTTTATAAACGGGCTACAATGAAAATTTCCAGAATTGATAAGAAATGAATGGCTAAAAATCAATTTATTTTTGATCAAAGTATTCTCCGTGAGCGTTAATACTCTTTCACATACTACTTATGTAAAAGAGTATTAACGCTCACGGAGAATACTTTGAGCAAAAATAAATAGATTTTTAGCCATTAATTTTTTATTATTTCTGGAAAATTTCATTGTAGCCCTCGTATAACCGTTCTACTTTTACAGAGGGATGTCCCTATGCCTACTCGTAATGGTCTCCAGATGCGGGGCAATAATCGGAACAAATCTCGTTGGACTGCTTTTAGAATCCCACTGCGATTCAAGTTTCTACTTCTATTCTCTAATGATTTTGTGTAAGTCACAATATTTCTATTCGTTACTATACACGTAGTACCAAGATAATGGCCACCGTGCATTTCAATTCAATTTGCCACTTTTTAATATCCTGAAACTATTATCTTCGTTTTTTTTTTAAATTAAATATATTATATCTGTATTTATGCATAGCACGAGTACAACTAGTAATTAATCTAATATTGTAATTTCAGCTTGTGGAGCAATTGCAGTACTCCTGCCGAAGGATGAGAAGAACAATAATCGAGCGTATATACCGGAGGTTACAAGATTATGAGTAGTTGATTACAAGATTATAGTAAACATATGGTACAAGATTATGAGTTACAAGATTACAATTATTAAGATTATTAGAAGATTATATAATTTATGAAAGTAATAACTCCTGCCGAAGGATGAGAAGAACAATAATCGAGCGTATATACCGGAGGTTACAAGATTATGAGTAGTTGATTACAAGATTATAGTAAACATATGGTACAAGATTATGAGTTACAAGATTACAATTATTAAGATTATTAGAAGATTATATAATTTATGAAAGTAATAACATGTAATGTATGAAAGTAATTACACGTAATGTATGACAATACATAACAAATACTGTAATACATACAATACATATAATTTTTAGGCTTTTAGTTTTGTATAATTATCTTAGCCACATAATATAGTGTACGTATGTAATTCTAGTCACACGCTGTAAGTTGAATTAAATTTTACCAAAGATTGACTAATATATTTGTTTCAATTAAAGTTTTTATTAATAATGAAAGTGATCAGGTGTATATTTATTCGCGCGCCGAGGGATCCGTACCTCTTATTAAAAAAGTATTTTTTGGTATGAACCATTTTCACACACAATATATTGACCAATGACAGGTAAACTACACTAGCTGGAAGGGTGATATGAGCATTCTTAAAAATGATTCTGCTTTTAATTATCCTTGGATAGCAAGCCAGAGACCCCAAGTTCAAGGCAAAAATAAATACACCAAAATGTTCTATGTATCGAAAAATCGATTGTAGAATTTAGATAAAAATGCTCAAAAAGGCTTTTCCTGTGAGGACCAAAATAATAGCCATAGAGATATAAAATTAATAATCATTCGCTAATCTCCTTCTTTCTGTGTACACTCCAATCCATATTTTAAAAAAATCGGTTGTGTCCCCCCAAGACTTTCCTGTCAAGTAGCCAGGAACTTAATTCATCTGAATATTAATATTATAAATCCTACCACAAGCCCCTTACCCCCAACCTAGCGCCACCCTTTAACCCTCAAAAATCGACATCGAAATCGACTTTTAGACTTTTAGACTTTTTTTTTTTTTGGTAGTAGTCTTTATTCATAAAAAAAGATACAAATTACATGTCACAGTTCCCCACTAAGGCTAGTGCCTTTTCAGTGGGTAACTAACAATAATGTGTTTATATCTGACTTATATTATCTATTACCTATTATACTTTTATTAACTATTATAACTTTCTACGTTAAGTAGATGCATTGACTTTCTAACCTAACCTAATCTGACCTATATCTCCTATCATAACTAGCTGAATATACACTTATAAATATGCTTTTCCACTAAATTGATATGCCTACTTACTCATCTAACCTAACCTATACTAATTATCCTGGTATACTTACTTTGTTTACAATTACAATAACAAATGATTACACTAATAAAATGATTCATACTAGATATCTATACTTATACCCTAACCTAACCTAACTTATCTTAATTAGCTTGGTTTACCATAATTATTCTACTTGATGTTAATGCTAATTTAGTCTAATATAATTTTTACTTGTCACAGTTATGCTACTTCTTTTACATATTTATGCTAATTTACACTAATATAGTTTTTAATGTCTCTGTTATAGTATTTATATTACATAATATTTATATTATTTCAATTAGCTCGCCTGGGTAAGTCATTATTTAGGTTGCTTAGTAGTATAAGTTTCAATGTTTTCTTTAGTAAGTATTTGCTGATTGAGTTGTCTAATTTTATTGAAAAGTGATTGAATAATTTTGGAACAATGAATTCAAGAGTTCTATCGCCGTAATAATTGTTTTGCTTGTTATATTTCAAATACCCCTTTTCACGTAGCCGAGTTCTGTGTATATGATCGGCAGGTATTCGTAACGAACCGTTTTCGTTGTTGTCAAGCAGAATTTTATACCATACGAAGAAACTTATAGGCAAGACATCAATTGAGGAGTAGAGTTCTGTGTAATTATTTTGCTTAATTTGTATTGAGCCTTTTGGTGCCATTTGTTTCAGTATTCGAATTTGAATATTTTCCACTTTCCTAACGTACGTGGGAAATGTAAGTCCCCATACCTGAATGCCATATCCTAGTATAGAATTTACAAGTGAAAAGTATATGATTTTCATAATATTATGAGGTACTACGGATTTCAGGTGAAAGAATAGTTTTAAAAAATACCTGAGTTTTCCACACAGTAGAAGTATGTGACTTTCCCAATTAAAGTTTTTGTCAAGTATTAAGCCCAGGTATTTATGTGTACTCACAACCTCTAGACTATTGCAGGAGCAGTTTAGATGTGATACGTTATCGTGAATGCACGTATACGAGTGTGCTTTAATAGCTATCTCGCCCCTTTTTTTATAGGGAGAGGTGACGTACAATACCTTTGTCTTCGTATGGTTGATAACGAGGCCGTTGTCATGGGACCAGCGCAACAGTTGTAGGAATTGTTGGTTCATGATTGTGTTTGCAGTATTTACGTCATCATGCTCAACCACTATCGCTGTGTCATCGGCGAATTGGTACACTTTTGATTTAAAAAATATATTCGATATAGTGTTGCAATATATCAAATAAAACATAGGTCCCAATACGGAGCCCTGTGGTGTACCCTCTGTTATCCTAACACTATTACCAATCGAGTCCCCTATTTTTACCGCCATTTCTCTATCACTTAGGTAACTGCGCAGTAACTCTTTGTATCTGCCTCTTATACCTACATCGTCAAGGGTCCTTATGAGTCGATCATGATTAATTGTGTCGAAAGCCTTGCTAAAATCCACAAGGACAATTATGACGTGTTTTTTGTCATTCAGGCACTTATTTACGTGGTTTGTAAAATTAGATAGGAGTTGATCGGTATTCTTATTTTTTTGGAACCCGTATTGGCTTTCATTGATAATATTATTAGTCGTTAGGTATGTCTGCACCTTGCCTGCGATATATTTTTCAAAGATTTTGTTAATACTTGACAAAATGCTGATGGGTCTATAATTGTTGTAATCCTTGTGATTACCGCCTTTATATACAGGTCTTATTAAAGCTATCTTTAAAAAATTTGGATATAATCCTGTATCTAAGCACAGATTAAGAATTTTACTAATAATAGGACTAATCTTTTTGTTAATTAATTTGAGATCTCTTACTCTAATTTGATCTAATCCAGGTGATTTATTGGCATCTAAACCAGCTATAATTTTCTGAATATCTTCTGACTTACTTTTCGGAATGTACATAGTTCTGTCTATTGGCTTAGTTGAATTTAAATCTAATGTTTTTTTGACGCATTTATGGAGTATGGCTTTAACGTTGTTTTGAAAATTTTCTACAAATTCATTTGCAATATTTCCGTGACTTTTATTTTCTCCTAAGTATTTTATTATTGGTTCATCTAAAGACTGCTTTTGTTTCCCAATTAAATTATTTATTTTATTCCAAGTCATTTTTATATTTCCTTTAGAATTTTCAAAATCTTTTTTGTAGAAGCATCTTTTTGCATTTTTTATTTCGTTCGTGGCTTTATTCCTTAGACTAACATAATTTTTACGATTTAATTCATTATTCTGATTATTTTTCCACCTATGATAAGCTTTGTCTCTTTCTTTCATTAGTTTTATAATATTAGAGTCGATCCACCCATTAAAAAATGGGTTTCTCTTATTTTTAAATGATGATTCTTTAGTACATTCACTGTATATTTGAGTGAATATGTCGGCAATATTAGTTATCATTTTATTAGGATCATTTGTTCCCAACATCACGCTTGCCCAGTCTATTGATTGTAAGCGGCTATTTATTAGTCCGTTGTCAAATACGCGTATCTTCCGCTCCCCGCCGGTCATGTCGCCCCCATGATCAGTACCAATGTTGACCGCTATGGCATAATGATCACTAATTTTATATTTAATTGTTGCCGAGTTAATATTGTCACGTTCATTTCTTATAAAGATATGGTCGATACAGGAACGTTTTAGCAATCCTTGTACGATGACTTCCCGCGTGAATGTATTTATATAGCATTGCAAACCATAATTTGCCATTATGTCTAAATATTTTGACACGTGCGGTTTATTTTCTAAATGTATGTTCCAGTTTATATCACCAAAAAATATAATATCATCGCCCTTAGGTAATGACGAGAATTGTGTTTCAATTTTTTGTAAGCAAGTGCTATCGTTTGAATTTGGAGGTCGATAAACAGCAAATATTGAAGTATTTTTTTTGTTCCATTTTAAGTTACAAATGATAATTTCCATTTCGTCATATTTTATGTCTTTTTGCTCAAATTGTATGTGTTTTTTTATAAATAAAACCAAACCTCCACCCGTACCTCGATCTCTTGCGCAAATTATTTTGTGAAACCCATTAATGACGTATAGATTAGCTATTTGTGGATCAGTCCAAGGCTCGCTAATTAAAATAATATCTAATTTGTGAATGTCGTTTTTAAGGCACACCAGTAACTGGTCAAAGTTAGATTTACTCCTCTGTAAGTTGAGGTGCAATACACATAAATTTTTATTAGTCTTCGGCAGCGTATCATGCCATTTTCCGAATGAATTATGTTCACTATTTTGATACGTTGGTGTAGATAAATTATCAAAGTCCATATCGGCAGCAGAATTTCAGAGTAAGTTCAGCAGATAGCAGTTGTTTATAGAAGTTTCTCCAGGTCACTTTCACTAACTATTTGAATTATGTTTTTGTCGTCTTCGTTTTTTTTAGCATATATTTTATTGTTTTTATACCAGATGTATTTGAAGGTATGTTTTCCTGCTGATTTCGCTTTCCACAGTAAGTCTTTGAAGTAGTGGGAAAGATGTTCGTTGATGTAGATGCGTTGATCGTTGCTGGCAGACAATATTTGGTTCGTTAGTATATTTTTTTTCTTTGAAAGCAATTTATTTCGTCCCTTGATGGAGCGAAATCTTACAATGAGGCTGGATTTCTTCTTCGCGTTACGATGCTGCTTCCAATCCGACTTTTTCGACTTTTTTTACTTTTTCGACTTTTTGAATTTTGTATCTGCTGTTGGCCGTTGATGAGTTCCCTCGTTGAGAGCCAACCCAGGGTACATCAGCCATGTCATGGTGAAACTTGAAAGTTGTTATCATAATTGAATGCGTACACAAAATTTTGGGTATCTGCTGTTGACCGTTGAGGAGTCCCCTCATCGGGAGCCAACCCAGGGTATATCAGCCATGTCATAGTGAAACTTGGAAGGGGCTGTCATAATCGAATGCGAATACAAAATTTTGAGTCTCTGCTGTTGTTTATTCGTAATACCTACTGTTACCTACTGTTAGATAGTGCAGCGCACTCAAAGTTTCTCAATTTTTTTTCAAAAAATCTGTATAGAGTCTCATCTATACGGCCCCTTTTGACTTTTTGTTCCCAAAATTAAGAACTAATTACGCGGTCAACGATTTTCATTGCCAGAATAGGCTGTTGAAGAATAAGAAAAACAAGTTTCTCCGATGTCACCACCGAGTTGAAAAGTTATAAAAATTGGATTCGACGTATGAAGAAGTGCATCAACGCCCACGGATAATATTTTGAGAAGCAATAAATATATTTTTGGCCAACTTAGCCTTACAGGCAAAGCAAGAATTCAAGACACGATAAGTCCCTAAGGGCCGGGCCACACGATGCGGTGCGTCTACGGCGCGGCGCCTGAGCGGTGCTGCTGCGGCGTCCTACATACAAATATCCATGGTACGTCACACTGTGCGTTCCGGCGCCGCACCGCACGCAAACCGGTAATATGCGCCGGAGCGGCACCGCTCAGTTATTAAGTGCAGTCGAAGGAGGGTACATGCTAATCTGTTTCATTTGTTTTCACGTATTTTTGTTAATTTTTAATGGAAGTGTTTAAAATGAGTACAACGAAGAAGATATTGGCATTGACTACCTCATTTCACTAGTTCTACGTACAACACTATTCGCCCACTGCGGCGTCGTAGTGACGTTGCGGCGCCGCACCGTGCTTGTACGTGTGTACGCCCATACGGCAAAATCTTTGCGGTGCGACGCCGCACTTTGAAAATTTTGATTTTTGATGATTTAGGTCAAGTGAGTTATCGATTTTTACACGACTGCCCAAAAGGAGTGTTATGGTTTCAGCATTCATCTATGTATGTTTACCATAACTTCTAAATGATTGAGCCGATTAAGAAGTGTGTCGTATTGTTAGAATAATCGCGTTGTCCTCCCGAGTGTCATAAGGTACGCGCTGCGACCCCTTGCTCTCATATAAGGAGAAAGCAGCGTCTCTAATATAAATCGCCGTGTTACGCGGTGCGTGTTGACATTCATCATTTGACAGTTTTTTTTCCGTTCTTCCTCTTCGCGAACGTCAGGAATAGATCCGGTAGGCCTAGTAACGAAAAGAAATATCTGGAATATTTATTTATCGAAATAAATTATACAAAGTTTTAATTTATTACATTCCACAAAACATTATCGATTTTTAAATAACTGTTTTTGGTTCTAACAAATTTATTCCAATACAACATTTTGAAAAATTATAAAACTACGCAGTTCTACTCGGAAAAAAACCGGTATGTAAAAATGATGAAGCCCTGATTTTTCAGACCACCACAACTTCTAAAAGCTTAAACCGATTTAGGAGTGTGTGATATTGTTAGAATCGTTATCATCTCGAGTGCCATAGTGTACCTACCTTAACTATACAAATATTAAAGAAATATTTGTCGAAATGTCCAAGTCTCCAAATATCAATAAATGAACATAAATATATCGTGTTTAGTATCAAATGAACGGTCTGATTGAATACATTCGGAAATATACATCTACCTATATGGATAAATACATAAACCACCAATATTTCATAAAAAACCGTAAAAAAATAACTACAAATACAATAGTTCACTTTCTGTAAGGGCAGTCGTGTTTTTATTATTTTTATTATATTTATTTGTTATATTTCTCTATACGCTGAATCGAATATAATCTATTTTCATGGTAAACGAAACTTTAGATAAGAATTGGCAGTTTTTATGAAATACAGTAATTCTACACTTAAATTTGTATTTACAAAAATCGTCGTATTGGTCCTTTTTAGTTTCCTTTTTAACAAAAACATACAATACTATATATTAAATTTAGTACTAAAAGAACTACAGGTTAAATAAAATATTTTGTCTTTGATTCTCAGTGACTACATTTTGAATGTTTAATACATTTTTTCTCATAAAACATACTTTAACAGACACATCTCTCGCAAAAACTGTAGAAAAGCGTAAGGTCTGGGGCTAAATTTCGAAACAACTACCGAATATGTTGTGATAGGATAAACAAAAAAAAATGCTAATATAGTCTTTAACTTCTACAATGTATATTTTTTATTTACCTCTAAAGTTAGGCATAGAACAACAAAGATACATACATTATTGCTGAAAACAATAAGTCTACGGCTTAATTTTAATATAACTATTCGTTCGAAGATAATCAACAACTGATTTTTTTTAGATAAAAAAGACAACCGCTTTCTAATTAAGTCCTCGTAATTCATGCGGGCCATATTTTAATTTATCTCCTGATTTAGATTTAAACAAATATAGAAAACAATTAGAATTTTCATTTGTAGGCTTTGGTACGGAACCCTAAAAATGCAATAAAGTCTTATAATATTTCAGGTTAAGACTTAGGGAGGTACTTACCGTTGTTGTAGAAATAAGCTGGCACCTTGTGGGAAGTCAAAAAGTTTAAAAGAATATATATTTGCACTACTGCACTCTGGTATTCAAACACTCCATTCTTCCGTTTCCGTTATTTCATTGGTAGGTAAATTGTAACACGGAACACGTAAAAAGGAACACGATGTAGGTAAATTTCGAAAATTACATTTTTTGGCAATTTTTGAACAGTCATACTGAAATAACTGATGATGTTAGCCAACAAAAAAAAATTATCGTAACTCACAGTACCTTTCTTAAGTAGATAGCTATTTCAGATTTTTTTTTAAGTATTGGAAAATTGAGGAAAATAATTAAATCTGGGAGCTATTCAGGAAATTTTCATTTTAGAGCATTTTTTGAAACGTGCCTCACACTAAACTGCACGATCAAGAAACTCAAAAAAAATACTACGGCATTTTAACAATAGTTGTAAAGAGGAATGCTTTCGCATAAATTTAAAAAAATAAGTTTTTCTTGTTAAAAAAAATTATATAAAAAGTGTAACTTTCATCCATATTCACTGTTAAATATTACTTATTACTGTGTGTTTTTTTCAAGTTTGTTTTTTTTTTACATAAACTATGTACAATAAACTTGTAGTACTGACGATTATTTTTTTCAAATAAAATATCAGTATATTTTAAAAATAATATTTTGCAGAGCCCGTTTATATTATTTTTGTCATACAATGAGATGAGCGCGCTCTTCTCGCGACGACGCGCTGGCATTCAAAATGCCGCAAGCGACATTGGGTCAATATGGTTCTTATGTGGGGATCAATTACTGATTCAAATGGCATAACAGCCAACCTTTTATAATGAAATGTTATTGGCTCTTAGAAACGTGGTTCATTTCGGCTTCGAAGGCCGACATATGCGGTTGCGTTCGCGACGCTCTGTTTCATGACTTATTATTACCAAATTGACATTTCGATGGATCGGAGATGTGAAGTAAAAAAATATCGGTTTTAGATGGCTATTTCACCGTGTAAATGAAAGAGGTTTAAAAACATGATAAATCATATGTTGAAAAATAGAAACTATAATAAGTAAAATAATATTTAATATTTATTTTTTTTTTTTTTAAATTTACAATATTACTTTTTTTTAATAAAAAGTGTTCATTTATTTGATAACAATGTTTCTTTATGTATAAAAACAAAAAAAAAATATACATATCGGTAGGTTTTGAACCTACGACCGGTGTGATCTTATGCGAGTTTAAAACAAGTGCGCCACTTCAGCTTGCTTCCCGCGAGTCAAAATGTGTCATATATAAGGGGACAGTAAATAATGCCAATACATTTGCGATAGAGCCATATGACAGAGCTATACACCATGTATAATATAATATACTATTAGGCTACGATTCTGACCGTTCTAATATAGAAAACCGTCAGATAGGCAGAATTGTAATTTAAAAAACAAAACGTAGGTATCTACTTTTTAAAAGCTTTTATTCAACTTGTAATGTCTGTGAAAAAAAAAACTAAAAATGCGAAGAAATATTACATCAGCAGTAGCTTATAATAAATGTCAAAACTTTTCAATTGATGAGAAAATTGATTGCCTGTATAATGACATTTTGAACGCCCCGATAGATGCATTTGGAAACCATGATAAATGTAGAAGTTTTTAAAATTGTTTGTCGGAAAATGAAACACTGGATGCAATGAGTTGTTTGATGGGTGACATTATTTGGGAAAGAATACGTTACATAACTTAAAACGTAGGTAGCAATACATGCAAGAAGCCTAATTCATGATGTAGATAGTAATGTTCTCGAAAGGTTTAACGGCATCATTGCAAAATTTATTGGTGGTAAGAGGACAAATTACATCCAAAAGCAGTCTTACCAAGCGCGATGTAATGCGGCAGTTATATCATTTAATACAAAACAGCCACTCTCAAGATTACATAAAAAATATATAGGCAAAAGTCCCTCTGGCAGGATATCAAAAGTGGAATAAAGAAGACAGAGGCATTTAAGTAAATCCATTCTTTATAAAAGAAATAAAAGCAGAAAGTTTTTTTGAAAAAAAAAACAATAATTCGCATTATGGAGAACATTGCAACCAACCCGATGTTCCATCAGAAATATTCGAAAAAAGCAAAGCTCTGTTATTTCAAGAATTGGAAAATAGAAAAATGATCGATTGCGAATTGAAAAACTTACGGTTATTCAAGGTGAAAGCAGCGAGTGGTTGGAATTACGAAGAAAAATGGTAACTGCGTCTAACTTTGGCAAAATTGTCAATAGTGTTAACAACACACAAAATGCTCCAATTTAGTTAAATCCATGACTGAAAATGGGATTTGAGCAACGTAGCATCAATTTGCCATGGAAAAGAAAATGAAACAACTGCACTAGAATGAAAAATATGTCTAGAAAAAGTGGAAATTCAGCAATGTGGATTATTCATTGACCCTAAATTTCCATTTTTGGGAGCTTCTCCAGATGGAATATCTGATGATTATATTTTTGAAGTCAAATTTCCCATTACAGCGCATAGAATCTGGTTAACGGAAGCGACAAGAAAAAGAAAAGTGACATTTTGGAAACAGAAAGATGGAAAACTTGAAATCAGCATCAAACATCACTGGTACGTTCAAGTTCAAGGACAGGTCCATATATAATTTCTTTTTATTTATTTATTTTTTATTTTATTTCTGGAAAAATACAGCGCATACAATATACATACGTGTGCATAAATGTAGAAAAAAAAGAAAAACATTACGCGTATAATCGTTTATTACACATTTGGATTTTAGCATATTACACTTAAAAATTAATTATAAAATAAACAAAGTTCATATTAAATATAAAAAATATATAGAAAACCGATGGGAGAGGTAGGGAATTGGAAGTGATTAGGAAGAAGGAGTTAGACGATGGTATGTGTATATGTATATAGATATAAATAAAGATATAGATAGGTCGTATAGTGGATATATAAATACAGATATTTATTTATGTTTATAGGTATTTATAGATATATAATAAATATTTATAGATATTTATAAATATTTGTGGTAGCTACTGATATGTTGTATATATATCCTTCTAGCCGTGTTCGGCCACAGCGACTGCATTGTAGATTCTAGTGACTTCTTTAGTCTTCTCAGAGTCCACTGTTCGGAAGCAGTCAAGTGCGCAGGCTATATTATAGTGCACAGGTGGGCGCGCGACCACGGGTGCACTCTCTCTTCCTCCCTCTTCTGAACCCGATGGAACGGAGACCGTTACGACCAGAGAAAAGTTTGGATGCAGATAAAATAAAATAAATCAATTAATCGCTAACGCAGCAATGACTGTCATTGTTAAATTTTTACTCAATATTGCAGAGCTATTTTTTCGGATTTAGTTCGTTTTTCACACTGTCATTTATGAAATTGGTAGTTATGGCTTGTGGTGATGTTTGAGTTTTTTCTGGAGCTATTGTAGAGATGACCGGTGACTTATTGGTAGTTGTTGTAGTAGGCGGTGATATAGAAGATGCATTATTGGATTTATCCTGGTTTTCTGATGATCTCGTGTTGTTGCTCATGGGGCTGTGTTGAATACAGCATACAGTCTCTTGTTCCGACATTATACAAAATTGTGATAGTTTCCCTTTTGGCAAATCCCCCTCAGTTTTTGGACAATTTTTCGCCGGTAGACATACTCCTAAAACGCCATTTTTTTCACAGGACTCTTCACGGCAGTGTATATGCCAGGTCCCTTGGCACTTCCGCAAGGGCTCTTTCCAATACTGGTAACGGTGATTATGTTGAAAAGGCATTGGTTGTCAGCTATCGCCACTTGCAGAGGTCCACCACTATCGCCTCCACAAGAGTCTCGTAATCCTTCTAAGCTGCCAGCGCACAATTGATCGTCCTTATACCTTGCGGTAACCTCCTTCTGAGAGTCTTTGCATATAGTCTTCGAAAGGTGGCTGGTCAATCAAATCCACCACCACCTTCAGTAAGTCCTCCGATGTATCTTCAGCAAAGTCGATCTGCCTTCAGCCAGTAACTACAGCTCGCTTGTTTTCGATGGTCGACTTTTCCATAGACACGCTGGTCGAATATTTAAAGTGAACAGCTCAGACCGATCAGATCCTTCGGGACGCGTCCCGTGTTAACCGCGAGTTAATCCAGACTATAGAATTGCACTATAATCACTAAAATTTATTATTTAATTATTATTTAGAGGGGAGAAAATTTTAAAATATGTTGACACTTAGAATTTAAATTTCGAATTTTATTTTGTTGTATAGAAAGTATATAACTAATTACTATAGGTATTAACAAGCTCGATAGGTGCAATTGATTTGAATAATTCTTTAACGAACGTCGGTTGGTTGAGGTTGAAAATGTCGATGGTGGAGAAACAAGAGTCGTACGTGCATATCAGCCCATAAGCGATGGAATGTTTCCCGTAGTTGGTATTGGCACGAGATACCTCAAACGTGCGTGAATTGCGAATTAATCGCTGAGGAACGAAAAAACGTAAGTTTTCAACAAGGTATGAACTATCTGTGGTATTGTGGATAACTTTAAAGAAAGTGTGCTGGAAAGAAACTGTAACTGGAACGATACATATAACTGGAAAGGAAGTGTGCCTATTTACATTTTGGTCTTGTAAAAACGATCTCCTCAAAACCGAATATATACAGACGAATGATTTGATTTGGACAAATGTCATGGAAAAAACTTGTTTGTTTTTATATGGACTGTGTATTACCTGAAATTATCGATCCAGGAGTATGAAGGAATATGGATTTAAGGGAGCCTGAATACACTTTGAAAGAAGCAAATAAAAGAAACGACACGATAAAACGAAAGAAATCGGTTCCTCTCCCTTGTCCAACGCTTAAGCGGTAGTTAGTTTTCAGTGATTCCATCACAAAGTGAGCAAAGAACTCACAGAGAATGTACTTGCCAATAACACTCCAAAGCAAAGCACAAGCAATATAGAGCCACCGAAAAGTACACGATATTCCAAATCTGTGCTGAGTACAGATCTAATTAATAATGATGAACAGGCTTTTTAAAATGTATTATCATTTGATGAATTTTAATTACAAAAGTCGGCGCACCACTACAAAGCGACACTGTCAAGGCTACAAAAAGGAAGTCTCAAATGTACTGCGCAATTTTAAATGTATTTATTCGTCTCTTTACATTTAATATGTATGTATCTACTCAGAAATAACAGACTACTTTGCCAACCAGAAATGTCTTCATGATTTTTTGTCTTAATGATTTTATATTTTAATTAATAATTATTTATTTTTAATGATGTGTATTTCTTTAAAGTTTACAATGATGTGCTTACAGTATCTAAAAATAAATTATATTATTTTTTAATTAAATAATTTTTTAATGATAATGTACAAGGCGATGGGTGTCGTTATGTCCTCCTCAAAGAACTATTATACCGCGAATAAATAGTTCGATACACAATGTTGTTTTTTAATTCGATTCTAAATGTTTTTTCTGCCAAAAAATACTATCAAAAACTGTCACTACAACTATCAAAAAAATACTAAAGCTGTATCTCACGGAACATGAATTGCGATTTATGTCATTTAAAAGCCCTTGGAAAACTGTATCCAAAACAGTTAACGGCATTTCTCCAATTGTCATCTATCACCATTTAAAATAATTTTAAAATGTCGAAAATTAATTAGTGACAGGTGACTCTTCTTAATACAGTTTTTCAGGGGATTTCAAATGACATATCGCAAATGAAATTCTGTAAGATATGGCTTCTGTCAATTTTTGACAGTGATAGTTTGGTTTAACAGTTGACAGCCAAAATCTAATGGGCGCATTCCAGGGTGATACTATCCCTATGTTCCAAATTTCAACTCAATCGGTTCAACGGCTCGGCAGTTATCGTGAGAGATTACATACAGGCAAACAGACATACATTTCTCTGAAAATGGTCTTAATCATCTTGGTGGACCTCAAAATGGACATCTCTATCGTTATCTAAACATTTTTTTCCGCACGATCACAACACCTTCCCTACCAGTGGCAGCCGGGAAAGTAATATAATGTTCAAGTTTAGATGATGATAAAGCGTAGCCTTCTTCACCAGCGTAGGTACATGACACTTGCATAATCCCAAAATATAAATCCCATTGCAATAGTGTATACCTAGTGTGTTTAGTCCAGACATCGATAGCGAGTGAATATCGCTGCGAGATGAGTCAACATAATAAACACCTGCCCCGTCGCGAGGGGAGGGGGTAAGTAGGCGGGGCTTAAAAACTCAGATACGGTTTATTTTTTAAGTAGTACGTCGCCTTAACGTTTAATGTTTCGCATAATAAATACAGATGGCCATAGTGGTCACTCTATTAAGTTCAATATATTAAATTCTTACCAATGAAATTTCCGTCACACAAAGGAAAACCATCATTTTTTATGAAAAATATAAATGTATTCGCTTACTTCGAGAATAATAATAATAATAAACGCTTCATTCAGAAAGAAAAGACGAGCTTTTTGGTGCCTAGATGCAATTTTCTAGAGCTAAGCAGTACTAATTTGTTAACATTGGGCTCGATTACGTTTCTTTTGAACTAAAATCGGATATTAGTTCATGTGAACGAGACAGAGCAGTGCGTCAGAGTGGAATGTGAAATGAACGGTTGTCACTTTTCCGCATTAAAACTACCCAACGAATGTAAATCAGCTAAATGTGTCCAAAACTTATTCGGGCGTTTATAAGTTCGCCGGGTGGTTTTGGTGGGGGAAAATCGACGATAGGTTATTTCATATTCCGTTCTAACGTATTGCTCTGTCCCGTTCGGTGAACTAAGTTCTTATATAATCTCACAAAGAAACGGAATCAGGCTCATTGTTTGGGAGTAGTTACTAACTGTATAACACAAAAGTTGAATCTTTTTGTGGGCGCGTAATGTTCCACACCAAATTAAACTAAAGCCTATAAGGATGCAAAGGTTTTAAAAAGAGGACACCTTGAAGGGGAAGGGAATTTATGTGGAAGATTTTGAAATGTTCCCTGAGTCTGTTATTAAAAGATGTTTTGCTCGTCGCGGTTCACACATTTTTCGGCAAAGTATTTCAAAGTCAGGCTTCATGAACGGTGAAAGAGAATGAGAAGAAGGATACAGAGTAGCAGGTTATCTTCAGATCTCATAGGGCGACCATGAGCCGATAGCGCAGATAGTGCCGATAGAATATCCGACTACCTGGTGTAATTCGGGCTTATTTTTAATACGTGAATATCAAAAACAGTGCAATTTTCATAATTTGTAATATTTCTAAAGGAAAATAAATTTATCTATAATTTAAACAAACATCGTTGTTTCTGCTCAAATGTCTTCAATATTTTTAAATAAATTCAAGTCTGCGAGCCACCCTCAGCCAAACTGTTGCAAGATAAACGCGCCAAACGCTACGTAGAAAATTTTATTTGTAATAAGACAGATTCTTACTATACGAGAATCGGGGCGGGTAGCACAATTTCTACCGCAGCGACGCCAGATGGCGCAGATCGTAGCGATGAATTTTTGCCGAAAATTTTGAAAATCGTCTGTGCCCACGCAAAGCACAGTGTCCTGCTTAACGTTTCTGTTGTCAAGGGTAGGCGATGAGAACGTCTTAGGGCCGATTTCTATATGGGACCTGTGAGTAAAAGTAAAAGTAAGAGTAAAACCTACGGTTTGCTCGATATACCGTACATTTTGCGTTTCAATATGTAACCGATATCGGTGGATTGAACCAACTTACCCATAACAGTCGGTTTCATTCATAAAATAGATGCTGAAGCGAGATTGGCTCCAGGATGCGGGTACTTGATGCTGGTGCCAGGATGTCAGGATGCTGACACCAGGTTTGCATCAGGATGCTGGCACCTGTTTAGCTCCAGGATACCGGTACCAGATTAGCTCCAAGATACTGGTATTAGACTGGATACAGGATGCTGGTACCAAACTGGTCGATCAACCAATATCGGCTACATATTGAATTTTTAAAATGTATTGTATATTGGAGCAACCGACGGTTTTACTCATACGTTTACTTTTACTTATATGTCCCATAAAGAAAACGGCCCCTAATTAGAGGATTGCATGCGGTGGAAAACTTGAAACATTTATCTGATTATAAGGCATTTTTCTGATTTCGATTGCTTACGTGATCATTCGCTGGAGATAGACTTGTCATTGGAGAGCACAATTCGATTATGAAACTGCAACCAATGGTTCGTTCCACTGTCTAATATGAGCTCGCTGGAAGTTTTTCATCTACCCGCCTCAACACCCAATGCACGCACAGTGTCAGCACGCAGTGTCCGCGACAGTCGCACTGTCATTGTCTCCCTGAAGACAGCAAGGCAAATGTAACTTTGTCTTAACATCAGGACAAACTATATGTCAAATAACCGCAAAAGTATTAGAGTTTAGGAAATGGAAAGAAATAGGAAATGTAGTAAATTTTGATTGTCAGTGGTTTTAATGTAGGTACATATCAAACTTGATTGGTCACAACGATCAGACGACTAATTCCTCTGTAGATCAAGGTAAGTTTATTAATATGTATTGTAAAATCAGTCGATTTTCCCAAATTGGGCTGAATGAACATTAAAGTACGGCCGGTTTATATTAGACCGTAGCTAGGTCCAAATTGGGTCAAGTTACACCTGTATGTAAATATGAAATTAATATAATTACTACCTTAAAATGAGTTTTACATCACAATTCCTTAGTTTTTACGCTTAAAATAGTCTGATTACGACCAAACGAATATAATCATAACGAAATCAATATGACATGCTTATTTAACATTTTATAATTCGACAAAATCAGGTTAAACTATACTTAGAAATAATTTATTTTTATTGATTAGGATCTCGGTTAGATGGAATATATTTAGATTTTTTGTATTTTATAGTTCCGTTTTGGAACTGTAAGAAATCCATACTGCAAACCCAATTCGGGCATTGTCAACAAAGTTATGATAGTTATAAGTTATGTCAACAAGTTATCTCGGGCATTGTCAACACGAGGTGTCCAGAAAAGTGATTTTGACTCAATATCACCGTATCATAATTATAAGAAAATTTCTTCTTCTTATTCAGCTACCGTGCCCGATCTGAGACGTAGAAGACCGTGACTACGTATCTCTATCGTATCACATCGTAGACCGTATTTGAGCGGTTTGATTTTGCATTGATTTTGTAGGTACCTACCTGGGAAACTGGTGTGGCGATTTTCTTTTGATTTACGCACCGCCAGAGTGCCGTGACTGTTGACTCCATCCACATCGTCGTTCCATGTCTGGTATAGAACTTAAGATCTCATTTTTTTAAGTCAGCACATCGCTATTTGCATCGAGAAGCCAGATGCCACTTAAGGTCAGTATGCTAGATGCCACTTAAGGTAAGCATTGTAAATGGTATCAGACTGCGCAACTCTATAGAACGATTTGGCAACCCTTCGGACACGGTGAAATGCAGCTGGTACTGATAGCATTGAGGGCCAAACTGATAGCATTTATTTGGCCATCTGTTTATTGCCATTTATTTGGCCATCTAACATTTATTTTGCCATCTAGCATTCATAATGAATGTTTTTTTTTATAAAGGACCGATTGATTATAAAAACCCATTATTTTAAGCAATGTTAACATTCAAGTAACATTGCATGTGGCATAGTGGCTAGGCCGCCTGATCTTACATTGTAAGGTCCGGGGTTCGATTCCCGGCTGGGTCACCATTTTCCGTTGGGATCAAATTAACGGAATTGCATTTTCAAGTCTGTCGATCGAATGCAATAACAAGACACACACTTTCATACATCTTACACGCACACGTACATAATATAACAATTCATAGTACGGTTGGTTGTAAGAGATTGTCATATGACAATAAACCTGCCCATTGTGACATTTCACAACAAAGAGTATAAATAAACAAGTATTAGTACCCTCTATGTCACTTTTTTATATAGGCTGATTACATCACAGAAATAATACCATTATAATCAATGATAATAGTTAGAGAATGCCATCTATTAGTCTGTCTGAACTTTAACGTATACCAAATTAAATCCTGTATACCGTAATAAAAATTGACATAAATATATGTAAACACTAAATAATCCTACTACTATTATAAACGCGAAAGTTTGTAAGAATGTATGTATGGATGTTTGTTACTATTTCACTCAAAAACTACTAAATGGATTTTGATGAAACTTTACAATAATACAGCTTACACTTTAGAATAACACATAGGCTATAATTTATAAAGATATATAGTTTTATATAATCATTATGACAATTTTCCATCAACTTGCGGGTGAAACCGCTAGTGTTAAATAAATTAAATTATTCCTATTTTTATTTTAATTAGAAAGAGACAACGTACTGCATTAGTGTCGTTACGTTCTGTTTTCTTTTGTTCTTTCGAAAAACGCACTCCTTTTGATTACATTCTCGCGCTCTAATTCGAATTTCAAAATATCTTTAAATCAAAATACGAAATTATTTCTGGTCTCGACATGGCTACATTTTTAAAGTTTTCGATGAAAATGTTATTTTCTTGGCTTTTATGCAGTAAAGAATGTACAGCGGATGTTATACAAACGAATTATGGACCATGGATCGGGGAGGCGTCGCTCCTTCTGGTGACCGCAATAGTAATATTAACTTACTTGATTCTATATCGTTTACCGAAGAATTCTGAAGGTGGTATCCCGCCACCGAAAACGCTACAAATCGTACGTTTACCGGCAGTGATAATTAAGTCTACCACCAGAAAGCATAAAAATCGCCGGGGTTAATATTGAAAATTGAAATTCTGAAGCTGTACTTTCGAAATATACCATTAATTAATCAGCATTATAGTTTCATTTATTAATTTATCCAACGTATTCGTGAAGGCGGCATCCTTCCTGAATATATATATTATATAGATCTGGTCGCAACTTGCAGACCTCAAATATGCCAGATTTTCAGTAGGTTTATCAGTCTGTTTATGTAGAAGATAACCCGTCACAAGGGACCATTGACCAACCAACAAAATGAGAAAAATATAACGATGTAATGCAAGGAAATATGCAGGTTTCAACAAGGATTAAGATAACTCGGACTGAGGTCCATAGGTATGAATTTACATGAAGCGTAACGGCTTTGGCGTGACGGTAGTTACTGCGCCGTATATAATAAATACAAACGGAGCTGCCATGGAATTCACCGACCGGAGTCGGGCCCATCATAATACAATTTTTTTTTACACTTCTGGGGGGTGAGCAGTGGATTCCGGACTTACGAACCGGCTGTGGTAGGTTTAGGACAGCTGTCTTGCCACATGTGAGCGTTCACCTTACCACCCATTCACTCCCCCTTCGAAGCCATAGAATTTGAGATGCGCAAATCGCAGTTTTAGATAATTTTTCTAAGAAAGAGTTGATTATTTTTCTGGAAAGGCCAAGATCTTTAAAGAGGTGAAATAGAGATTTAGCTGGCAGGCCACGAGCGCCAACTTCCACCGCGTGAAGGTGAACAGCGAAGCCGTTCCGGGTTACGGCATTTGCAAGATCATGGTATTTATTTAATTTGTACTCGTGGTCTTTTGGGATATTTGATTCCCATGGAACAGTTAATTCTACAATAAGAGCCACCTTCCGAGATAGAGAGTAAAGAGTTATATCTGGACGGAGGGCTGTGCATCCGAGACTTTCAGGGAATTTATACTGCTTAGAAACCGAATCAACCTCCAGAATCCAATCTGTAGCTTTCTCGATTATTGAGAATGGTTATGTAGTTAAATGTTTTTTGCCTTTAGAGCCATCCCGCACAAACTGTATTGGGGGTTTGGAGGATACTGTCAAAAACTTATTTTTGGAGTTGGTTTTTTTTGTAGTTTTTTAATGATTATTATATTATTATTTTATATCGTATGTATAGTCGTGTTTAGAGCGCCATCTACTATAATGTTATACCACGAAAGTCGCCATATTGAACTTAATAATAGTAAATTAATCATTTTCTAAACTATGAGCGCCATCTACACTTTGCGTTTCGTAGTAAAATTCTGGTCGGCAAATTGTAGTACGAATACGCGACCTAATATGCTATATAATCAATAGTACTAGTTATCTACGAGTGCATGATTTTTGGATTACCGATAGTTAAAAAAATCATACATACCATCTGTTTTCTGTTTCAATATATAACCATCGGAAACAAAAGTAACTTCTGAGTAGCTAAACTAAAGTAAAAATTGTCTTTTATTTGTACTGATAGCGTCACTGACACATTTGAAAAGTTATCACACCTCATTAGATAATAAGTTGGCAATACATTATGATGAAAAAATGCATATTTCTATATCTACTGATGCCTCCCATTACGAAATCGGCGCTGTGTTAAATACTGCTGTAGATTGTAACGAAGAGCCTGTTTTAATTGCATCTTCGACACTAAGCAAAAAGCCGATTGGGTCACCCCAAAACTTTCCCAGCAAGTGGACAAGGCCTCCCCCCTCCCGCGCCAACCCAACCTCCCTCCACGCGCCAATTCGTAGTATATTTGTATTATTTTTCGTTTTAAAATGGTATGTTTCCAAAAATGATGTAGTATTTTCTTAAATATGGCGGACATTAAACATTATTTGTCTCGCTACTATAGGGGATATCCCAACCAAAATTTCATATCACGATTTTGATCCAACAAGGCATCCGTGTACCGAATTTCAAGTATCTACGTCCAATATTTCGAGATTGAAGCATGACTAGCGCGCCCTCTGGTGGACCTATTTATAGAAAAATCTTTTCAACTCTTACCATGACCAAATGATGCCCGCATGCCAAATTTCAACTCAATGGATAAAGCGTTTAAGTGCTATCGTAGAGGAATTGACACACACACACACACGTGCACACACAGACACACAGACAGAGTTCAGTCTGGAAATGATCTTAATTGTTTCGAAGGAGAGGGGAGGGGGGAGGTCAAAATGTATATATCCGTCTTCATCTCGATTTTTAACACGCTTTCATTAGGTCGACCTGTATGTAACTATGTAATGGAATCTAAGGTAACTAATTTAACCATCTTCCAAGGATCGTAGCGACATGAAATTTGGCAGCTGTATGTAGTTCTGATGACAATACAATAATATGGTACTGTCGAACTGATCTGATGATGGAGTCGGAAGATATGAACTGGAACTTCATGATGGAACATCGTATCATAGCTGTGTTTGGACTTGTTAGAAAAGTCTTGGAATGAACTTTGACCACGATTAGGTTTTAAGGTCTGATGATGAAGCCGGAAGATAGGCACTGGCATTCCATGATGGAATATCGTATCATAGCAGTGTGTATGCGAATATGGTATCACAGCCCAAAAGCGTGTTTTTAGTGTTTTTTTAAAACTATTAATTTATTTCCTTAGCGCATTTACAATACTTTACCTCCTCGTCGGTTGGTAGGCCGGTAAAGTAAAATTAACAAAAGTATTCCCAATTGCATATTTATCTATGCAATTGCTATCATATCATGCTATCTCTGCCTCGGCTATCATTTTTGCTGCTCTTAAATTTCATAGATATTTGTATGGCCGATCATTCACCTTGGTCACAGGTCATCAACCCTCCATGGCTATATTTGCACCTAACAAAGGTATTTGTTGTGTAGCAGCAGAACGCTTTCCACGTTGCTCTTTAATGTTATCCGCTTATAACTATAAAATTCAGTACCGACGAGGTAGATTTATACGTGTGCGACAGACTTGTTATCAAAATTACCGATAAAACAAAAAATGGAGGATAAAAGGTTAGATGGTTAAGAGTAGTTACAATAGCTTTTGAGAATGTTTGTAACGAAACAACGAAATATATATATACATATTCATATTCATATTAATATTCATATTCATATTCATATTCATATTCATTAACATATTGATATTCATATTCTTATTCATATTCATATTCATATTCATTTTATTAGTATACTGGTATACAAGTCAGATACAGATTAGCAAACAAACTATTTTTTTTATCGTAAAGAAAAGATAAAATAAACAAAACAAAACGAAGCAAAAAACACAAGAATAATGTAAAAAGAAGAAATACAAGACAAAATACAAAGAGATCATGAAATACTTTAGCCAGCAAAGCATTTTAGACTTCACTCGAGTAATATTCCTCCAGTGAGTAAAACGCCTTATCTGTAAGGTATCTCTTAAGGCGTCTCTTAAACACGTCAAGAGATTGCGCCTGCCTAATGTGCTCGCTGAGTTTGTTGTAAAGTATAGTATTGTGTAGTATTGTGTAAAGGACAACTTGCGGTGTCAACTACAACGGGCGAGCCCGTCACCACAGGACGTTGTAACGATTTTCTCGTTCTATCGCCCTGCAGTGAACGTAGAAGACTTTGGACAGAAACAAATCCAACGTCCAGCTACGTCACAACCCGCAAGAAGCCAACGCCTTACCGCGAGATAGCCAGTGTTACCTGGCGGGCCGACCCTCGCGCCCTTGTTTCTAATTGTGACCAGATTTCTCCGGTCTCTCGATTGGTTCCGAGTTCGAGGTCGCTTGCGCGGTCCTCTCCCTTACGAAGCGGTGAAACGGTGTGAACCGAATCTAACGCGGACCAAGGCGTCCTTTGCCCGACTCTGAACCGGGATCGGATGGCCAATGGTCATTTCAAGAGCAGTCGCCGTAAGGTAGACAACCACCCCCGCTCTATAGGAAACAATACAGTTCCCAGACTCCCCCGATTGTTAGTCGGAGAGCACAATCGATTGGCTTGCGCCGCTCGGTGCGCAGACCGCCCAGGAGCGCCAGAGGTTTGATTCCCAGGGGAGACTGGTTGACCCAGTGTCCTACCCAGGCTCGCACCCCATGCGTGGAGGCCATCGGATAGGTGTTGACCCGTGAGTGTGACCGACCCTGAACACATGGGTCATCGTGGCCACCTCATCATGGGCCCATTAGCTCCCAAATGGGCCCATTAGCTTACTGTGTAAAGGACAGTATTGTATAGTATTGCGTAAAGGACACGAGTTAACAAGTACCGGTTTCCTAAACGACATTTATGATCCAGAAACCAAACGTTACGCGTTATTTTAAAATGAGAGGTTCGCTATTATTCGAACAATGTTGCATCCTATTTGAAAGTAGAAAAATTATACCTTTGTCGTTAAGAGCTAATATTTGAGAATGATAACATACCTCACATCCTGGAATTGTAAGAATTATGGCTCTGGCGAGAACCGAAGTACGGTGGCCGACGTTGAATAGTGATATAGAATTTGTATGGAATAAATAAAATACAAACGGAGCTGCCAGGAATTCCCCGACCGGAGTCAGGCCCATCATTATTTTTTACATTTCTGGGGGGTGAGCAGTGGATTCCGGACTAACGACCGGCTGTGGTAGGTTTAGGACAGCTGTCTTTCCACATGTGAGCGTTCACCTCACCACCCATTCACTCCCCCTTCGAAGCCATAGAATTTGAGATGCGCTAATCGCGGTATTAGATATTTTTTCTAGGAAAGAGTTGATTATTTTTCTGGAAAGACCAAGATCTTTAAAGAGGTGAAATAGTGATTTAGCTGACAGGCCACGAGCGCCAACTTCCACCGCGTGAAGGTGAACAGTGAAGCCGTTCCGGGTTACGGCATTTGCGAGATCATGGTATTTATTTAATTTGTACTAGTGGTCTTTTGGGATATTTGATTCCCATGGAACATTTGATTCTACGATAAGAGCCACCTTCCGAGATAGAGTAAAGAGTTATATATGGACGGAGGGCTGTGCATCCGAGACTTTCAGGGAATTTATACTGCTTAGAAACCGAATCGACCTCCAGAATCCAATCAGAAGCTTTCTCAATTATTGAGGAAGGTTTTGTAGTTAAATGTTTTTTGCCTTTAGAGCACCTGCACAAACTGTATTGGGGGTTTGGAGGATACTGTCAAACCCTTGTTGGCACAAGCCACTGGGAGACTAATTACCATGCGAATAACAGCGAGAACTTTGTCATGGCGGTAAGTGTACAATCCTTGATCTAAGGCCACCTTGGAGCCAGCTAGACTATGTCTAGCTGTGCAAGGGGTATCGCTACAAAGGGGACATGAACTATCCTCGGCATAGCTCCAACGAGCGAGGTTACTGGGGTCTGCCTCCGCCTCTATGCCTTTCAGCATACACTTCCAGAAACTGTAAATTTTAAACCGAATAATAGAACTGTGTCATGTGTGGACAAGAGTACAGGTATTGGCGGTCAGAGAAAGTTTTGAGCGGCGCATTTTTTTTTTTTTGATTGGTATTGTGGAAAAACTGAAATGTTTACTAAAATGAAACTATGATCATCATTTTAAGTGTTTATTAGATTATAAAATAGTCGGAACATAAAACCTTCATAACTGATGATCTTATTACTCTCGGGGTATACGTTTGCCTGCGCACGTATACCCCGAGAGCCCGCAACCAAAACGTGGTAGCGTTGTGCCAAACACCGCACTAAATCTGTCCAATCTAATTTAGTTTGAGAACTACTTAAATACAAACTTCGTCACCAATCACACCAATACGCTATATTGCATTGCTTCAGAGACACGCGTAATGAAAAATTGTAAGAAATATCCAAATTAACGTAAAAAACTAACGTGAAAAACATTCTACCCTATACAAACAAGATGGCGCAGAGCAATGAAGCTAAAGGCGTCTCATTCGCGGGAAAAAGTCACACAATACATCATTTTTAGAAAACAAAAAGCACGTACTGTCAAAGCAAACTCCAACGATAAGTATGATGTAATAGAATATAGTCGAACAAGAAATATTATGCAAGAAGGTCAGCATTAAAAATTTACTTTTCCTTAATATTCAATGTTTGAACACAGACCGGGATGAATTAGAGGTAAATTTAAATAAAGAAAAGGAGATTAGTATAGTTTGTCTTTGTGAACACTGGGTTTCCGAGGGATGCGAGCACCAGAGAGTTCATAATGACTTTAATTTAGCAGCTAAGTACTGTCGAAGAACTTACTCACATGGTGGAGTTTGCATATATATACAAAAGAATATACCATATGAGGACATCACAGTGCAATACAGGATTTTCGATAATATTTCAGTAGAGTGACAAGTCTTGTGGAGTTAGGTTTAAATCAAAAGAGTCATAATTTTGTGTATTTATAGGGTACCAAAAGGTGACTTAGAAATATTTTTCAATAATTTAAGTAACATATTAAACAAGTTAGTATCGAAAAAAATAACAATTACCACCGATCATAATATTAATCTACTAGAAAATATTCGTATTGTGAGAAGATTAAAATCGATTTTAGCAAAAAAAATTATGAGTATAAGAGTAAGATTCACCAAACCGAATTACTATCACTTCTAGCACCCTCAACGACAATATATTCACAAACTTATCAAAGTTTATGTATGAAAGTAGAGTACTGTACTAGATATTTCTGACCATGAAACAATATCTTTGACCATTCAAAATGTAAATCCTAATTTAACTGAAGCAACTCGTTTAAAATCTTTTAAAAGAGTATTTTCTAATAAATTACAACATGACTTCAATTACCGATTATCAAAAATTACTTGCAAAAATATTTTCAAGCAAGAAACCGACAAATCCAGATGGTTTTCAATATTTTTAGCAAATTACAGTGGAAATCTTTAACAAATCATTTTCATGTAAAAATGTTACAATAAAATCTAGTTTCAGAATTAAATTTATAACGAAAGAAATAAAAAATTCTTTCAAAAATAAAAGGAAATTATATATTACTTTAAAAAAGAATAAACACGATCAATATCTAAGAGATCATTGCAGAAAATATAATAACAGATTAAAAAAGGTAATACAGCAAGGTCGGCGATTAGCGACAAAAAAGTACATAGAGACGCAAAATAATAAAGGTAAAGAACAATAAA
This sequence comes from Micropterix aruncella, assembly GCA_944548615.1. Lineage (NCBI taxonomy): Eukaryota > Metazoa > Arthropoda > Insecta > Lepidoptera > Micropterigidae > Micropterix > Micropterix aruncella. Next base: position 10,096,767 of record OX155959.1, on the reverse strand, counting down.
GATAATTTGGAACGATGTAAAATTGAATACTAAGAGAACAAACGAATCCAGACGTAATATTGAATTACTCTCAGGAGATAATTTAATAATAGATAACCCTAACCTTGTGGCAAACGAATTTAATCAATATTTTATAAATTCCAGGAAAGTAAAGTTGTCCACAAATAACAAAAACGACCATAGAATATATTTAAATAACACAGAAAGATTCCAAATTCTTTGTTCATGAAACCCACGACCAGTAAGGAGATTGAAAATATAGTAAATAAATTAAAAAACACCAAATCTGCGGGAGTTGATGAGATTCCAATGTCCGTAATCAAAAAGCAATCGAACATATTAAAAATCCAATAATTCAAGCTATCAATGCCTTCATAGAGAGCGGATTATTTAAGAAATAAAAGCGGCAAAAATATTTCCACTACATAAAAAAAGCTCGAGAGCCGAAAGAGGTAATTCTAGACTATTGCAATTTTGTCTTCCTTTTCAAAAATAATAGACAGCGTTATAAAAATAAGGCCTATGGACTATTTCGAGTTTTATGGTATTCTTAGCGATAGGCCATTCGGATACATAAGTCAACCAATAAAGTGATTTGGGGAATTTGTATAATATGTTACACGCAGCCAATAGATAACTGGATAACTCCATAAGATCTTCTCATGAAACTTAATTTTGTCCTCGCTAATGATTGTTTTTGTAAAAACTGGCGCGCGAAATCAGTGAAAACTGCATCAAAATCCGTTGAGTGGTTAGGATTTTTTTGCGATCTATCTAAAGGATTCGATTGCGCAAATCATTATATTTTATTAAGCAAACTTGATCATTATGGTGTTAGAGAAAATTCTTTGCAGTGGTTTCAGACTTACTTGAAACCACCACAGACTTACTAGAGCATCCGTCGAAATTAAACATCCTCAGAATGGTACCGTAAAAAACAACTAGTCAGCCTCTATAGTTAATAGCCCCGGCGTTCCACAGGGTTCTTTTTGGGCCCAATTTTATTTTTAGTGTGCGTTAACGACTTGCCAATAAATTTCAAAGAAATACACGTAACAATGTTTGCAGAGGATACAAGACTAAGGTAAGGATATACTAGAATTACAGTTAAAGACAAACAATATTTTATGCAAACTTTATAGATGGTTTACCAGCAATAGACTTGCTTTAAATACGTCAAAAAGCAGCTTTATATAATTTTTCAAATTTGAAAATTCGAAATCGTGACCAAGCAATACATTGACAATTAATGCAGTTCCGGAAACCGCATGTGTTAGATTCTTAGGTGTGGATATCGATGAAAAACCAAAAGGAATGTATACTGTGAGAAATTTGAGGGCAGATTAAGTCGGGCATGTTATGCATTACGAATCAGAAGAAAATCGCTAAATGAAGTCGAGACTAGAAATATGTATTTTGGCTATATTGAATGTATTTTAAGTTACCCTATTAGTACTTGGGGAAATTGTTATGCGTGCCACAGAGAACCCCCAATCAAACTGCAAAAAAGAGCAATACGTATCATAGCAAGTTTAAAAGTGGACGAATCCTGTAGAAATACTTTTAAAGGACTAAAAAGTCAAATATTTTTCTCATTGTATCTTTTCAATGTACTGAAGGTTTTTTTACAAGGAAAGAGACCGTCAAGTAAAATTTTCCGACGTTTATGACCAAAATACTAGTAATTTATCAAAGTACATACATATTACCAAGAGTAAAATTAAAATTAGAGAGACAAGGCAAAGAATACTCTGGTATATTTTTTTAAAATATGCTCCCTTCACATCTTAAAGATATTAAAAATAAAAGTATATTTAAAAAGAAGTTTTAAAAGATTCTTTTATGAAATACTTTTTACGACTACATAAAACTGACCACGAGCGATATGATTAAAGTAGTATAAATTGGTTTTAATTCAAATATATAAATTGTAATTTCATTTCCAAGTTTTCTATTTTTTATTTTATTTGAGTTGTTTTAAATTGAATGCGAATAAATATTAATATTGTTTGACTTAATGAGTTGTTTTAAATTGAATGCGAATAAATATTAATATTGTTAATTTAATGACATCTTAATTTAATATGATTCGGTAAATTAATCTTATTTTATTTCTCATTATTTTAGTCTGAATTATTATTATTTTTAAAAAATTTATTTTTTGATGTTAAAATGTGTAAATTTGCGTTGTATTTGGTTAAATAAGGAGATGTTGTAATTTATGTAATTTATTTAGATATTGTAATTTATGTAATTTATTATTTTTTATATACGCTTATGTAATTTATTAGTTTCAAAATGATATTTAATCTTGATTATCCTGTTTTTTTATTTAAAGTAATATTTTGATTATAGGATATTTAACGGTTTTCTTCAATTCTTACATTGATTCTTATTATTATTGATATTTGTGATTATTATTACATTGATACTTGTGATTACATAATTAACCTAATTTATAAAAATTTTATTTTTAGAATTTATTATTATTGTATATACAAAACAACGTCGCATAGCTACTGTAAAAAAAACAAAATGACGAATAGCCGATTCTGTTCCTTTACAAGAGAGGTTTTGGTAATTTATGTATTTTATTAATACTTAGTAGGTATATAAGTTTTTCTACAATCTGTAAATATTTTTTAAAAATATAATAAACTAAAACATGCTGGACGCGACTGACGTGACCGCTAGAGGGGTTTGCAATAATAACATTCAGTTATTAGTGTCTTCTATTGCATTTATACCTATGTATATAGGCTGATTACATCACAGAAATAATACGGAAAGATTGAACGCCATCTATTATTCTGAAAATTAAAGTGCATAATAAACCAAAATAAAAAAATCTTATTAATAATAATAATAATAAACTCTTTATTTGCACTTAATTGCTATACAAAAAGGCGAGCTTATTGCCACATGGCAATGTCTTACAACTAACCTAAACACAGTGGTATTTGCGCGCATTGTGAAAATAAAGATTATTACATAATATACAGACCGTCTGCATAATATACAGACAACTGGAAGAATTTAAAACTAATAATGCCGGAGGAGAGGAAATTTGGAGAGGAAGAGGAGAGAAATGGAATACTGGTTATTTCTTAGAAAGGTAGAAATCCAAAAAAATTACATCTTTATGTAAATAATATTAAAATAATAAGAGCTATGATTTAAAACTTCGTTTTTCATTATATTATATTTTTATTTTTTTTATATCATACTTTTATAGCACAAAAGCTGCCATATTGAACTCACGAGAAGATTAATGTATGTTTGGAACTATGAGCGCCATCTGCACGTTGCTTTTCGTAGTTAAACCTGAGCTGCCAAATCGTGGTACCGCATTGTGCAATCTAATACGCTATATAATATCTAGCCAACATCTTGTATTGGTTTGGAATGCCCGCTCCACACGTTGGCCGCATCGCTAAGGTGTAAGCGATTCAGCAACACTGTGACGTAAAAATGTGAGGGAAAAAGCGAGAGAGACATAGGCAGTGGCCAAAGCATTGGCCAATGTGTAGAGCGGGCATAAGATAATGTAATTGCCGGCAATAAAAAGACCGCCGACGTTTTTTTGGCTGCTACTCACTTGAAGTAAAAACTACAATTCAATACACTACAATATAAGAAAAAAATCATTACATAATTCCTTGAACAACCATCCATTCACTAACCAAACACATAGGGCAAAGAACGTTTAACCAATTATCGTAAATTGAATATTTATATAGTAAACAAACGTAAAGATGATACTACCTATTCGAAGTTATCGCATTTTAATTGGCCAATTATTCTCCATTAGCAGAAAAACACAATGACGCATGCAGAATTAATACGATATTAGAAAAAAACCAATTATCGCTACACGTCGCCAAATTTCTCGTAAAATATTTTACGCAAATCGTGGCGCCGTTATAAAATATGTTTTTTCCGTCTGTTTTATAACGTAAACTGTGATTTTATTTCGTCTAGGAAACTTGTTGCTGTTTATGTATGTATTTACATTATAATGTTATGCCATTCGGTGGAATGGGTGTCGCCTATTACTAATTATCAGAGATCACCAGCGCTCATTCATAATTTTTGAATGAAATCTCTAATCGACGAAGTACCTATAAGTAATTATCACTAACATATTTTTGAGCTACGCGTGACCGATGTAATAAAATTTAATTTAAAGCAATTCACAAATATTTTTTTTACATTTTAAAAGATCCAACAAAAATTATGTAACTAAATTACTTAATCCACAGAAAGAAATTGACTATCATTAGTTGTTGTTTACTATGCGATGTCGCTTAACTAAGCAAAGCTTGCGCTTAGGCGGACATTCTATAATCGTAGAGTAGGTTACATTAATTATTATGTGAAAACGTTAAAAAATCTAAAAAGTAAAGAGCCATTTTTATTTTAATACATTGTTTAAAAATCATTAAATAATGATTACAATAATGAAGCAATCATAAAAAGTATAAATATTTACTGAAAAATAAGAGCATTTAAAATAGTTATAATAGGTTTACAATAATTAAAATGTCAGAAATTCATAATAAGTATTTATTTATTACATTTTATAATAATAATAATAAATAAAGATAAAAAAACGTACAAATATAAAAAAAAAATAATAGTAATAGTAATGTTGGATAAACTCCAAAATACCTGCATTTACCTCAGCATTAACTTTTATAATCTCATCCCGGTTTGGATTAAAATCCTGAACGATGTTCAGTTTAAAAATGCGATTGAAGATACAGATTTTATAGACTAATTGAGGAACATAACTTTAAGCTAGAAATTGGAGTAATTCTATTATGTGACTATATCTATATTAGCTATAACTATAAACTACGCCTCATACATAAAAATATGTATGCTGTCATTTGGCGTTTTAATAATTTGGATTTTCTTAATGGCTGTATTATTCTATTTTTATTCTGTCATTTTTTAAATTTACTGTTTATTATTGCCTATTGTATAATTTAAAACAAAAACTTAGGAATAATATATAGCTGAGAAATTTTTTATTTAGTATGGTATAGAGAACATAGTCAAACAAGAATGTATCGCCGACTTAAAAAAAAACCCGAATCTATATTTGAGTGCTTGAGCATTCCTTAACCGAGCTTTGTTCAAGCGCTGGTTAATGATTAAGCATCGATTGTGTTCTATAGACAGGCGACGTCCCTAAGCAATGCTTAAGCAGTTGCAACCGCCTTTGTCCAGGGGAGTCTACCATGGACACCGGCGGTTGCAACATCGCCGAAACGTCTGGTGCTACAAACTTAACGCGGCAAAATCGTCTTTATCTTATTTATAGTGTATTCTTTTCGTTTCATCCGACAATATATGTCATATGGGCCACAAAATGAAGAATATTTCTCTTTCGTAAAGTGCACCTAAATAAATTACTAAATGGTTATATTTAGTGTAAATAGCTTTTGTTAATTTCTGACAGTAATTATCCTCTTGGGTGGCTGACTCCGAAACGACAATGACGGCCGACTCTCGTCGCTTCCTTTTTTACGAACAGAATATATACTCAACTCAACAAAACTAACGCTTATTGTTGCCTAGATGAGTATTATCTGTCATCACTGAGCCCAAGTGTTGGCCGTCAGGGTCATCAACTAAGTACCCGCTAATGACGCTAAATTCCGTGGTGAATTGGTGAAGGGGGTTAGGTCATGAAAACGTATTTCGGAGATATCGCAAAAACAAAGTTTGGACATTCGAGACAAACAGGAGATTCAAAGAAATAAATCATACTACTTAATATAATTTAAACATATTTTAAATAAACATAGATATAAAAAAAATGTAATAAAAAGTTGTAGGTACCTATACTTAGCGTCATATTCACAAAATAACAGACTTTGACATTAGAATGAGACCATCTACACAAGCAAATTCTATTTGGTTTGAAAATCTATATTTATAAAACAAAGTCGGGTTTGTTCGAACACTTATAACTTGAGAATTTCATGGTTTTTGATTTGTAGTATTTGTCTCAATCCCGAATAGCAGAATAACTATTAAAAACGAAAATTGGAAAGTTGGCGAAAAATTAAAATAAAAGAAAAACATTTTCCCATACAAAATGTAAATCCGTGTTTTTCTCATGGTCAGTTGTACGTGACATGTTCACGTGTCGGCAAATCATCCGCTTTATTTGTTCTTGCGCCTGATAAATAAACAAAAAATGTCGTATATCACAAGGGGCTTCAATGAAGAGAATTAAACCGAGTGCATCCCATGCTGCACAATATGTAATAGTTTAATTCAATCATGTCTGGCTGACACGCGATTGATATACTTAATTTTTGTACTTTTATATTTCTTTTTGTCTTTTTATCTTAATAAAGTAGTGAACTTAATATTTATTTTGTATTCATTGTATTAGGTACTTTCATAAAATGATAAATTAGGTTCAGCTAATCTGTAACAAGACATTCATTGACTGTTAGGCGGTACGAAGGTCGCCGGGTCAGCTAGTTCAACAAATTATAGAAAACTCCCCGAAGAAGCCAAATATTACGATTATCAAAAAATACTACAAACTTTCCTAACTTTCATTAATAGATGGGCCATTTCCCGTCGAAGGGTGGATTTCCAAACTGGATGTGATTATTTCGTCCTGCAATATAGTGCGTTAACACAGATTAAAGTCAAATTTGCCCTGTTTACCCAAACCTATTAATAAAATCATTTACCCCTGTCTCAAGTCGACTTATCTCTGTGTACTAAAACTTGTTAGTTTGTTTACACACTTTAATATGACATTTCACAATGGCGGGTGTATTATCGTATGGCAATCTCTTCCAACCAACCCTACTACTAAGTGTGTGTCTTGTTGTTGCATTCGATCGATAGAAATAAAATGCAATTCTGTTAATTTCATTCCAACGGAAATTGGTAACCCATCCGGGAATCGAACCCGGGACCTTACAACGCAAGATCAGGCGACCTAACCAATATATCACCGTGTGCAAAAATTTACAAGTTTGACCCTTTTCGCATTTTGATATTTCGCTTTCTATAGCGAATACGACTTAGCCTCCTGTATACAAAAACACTTTTTTCTCTCTATCGAATGTAATACTTAAGTCAGTTTGCCCAAAATGTCGACTTAGCCCAGTTTACCCATTCATCACAGAATTTAAATCACAAATAGGTAATTGAGTTTTCATATATTTTCTGCACGGCGCCAATGTACTACGCTACAATCTATCGTGAATAGAATTCTATAGCAACTGTGGTCGCCTAACCACTTTAAGACATACATAAGTCTCTGGCACCTCTCAGTCTACTGTTACTCGTACAACTAAATAATGGTCATCGGCTTGTCCCACGATCCTTGTGGTAGGTTTCCTTCGAGTCTTAAGCGATCTTTCCACTCGCTCGATGGTTGTTGGCATGCGGTCAGTTATGCAAATTGGTCCAGAGCCTGTGGCGTCTGCGCTGGCGCCGCGGCGCAATCGTGCATAGAATAAAGACTTACACAGCACAACGCATACCTAGAAACGACAACGAAATAAAGTAATAACGTGCTGATGCAATAACGTTCTTTTGCATTGTTTTCTCTTTGTTTTTCTAATTGGTTTCATTACGAATCGAGGAATTTAGTTTTCTAGGAGTAAAAGCTATGTTTTTAGCCGACTTGACTAGCCGAAAAGCCTGGCATGATGTAGAAAACTGATAAAGTGAAAGACCGAATGCAGTTTTTGAATTCTTCTATTTCCTCTTTTTATTTATTATTTTGCATTAATTGCTGTATTTAGTGTAACTTTGGAATATGTACATATAGGCTAAGTTTCAAAAATCTGTTATGATGTATTGAAATAAATGTATTGAAACTGACCGCCTAAATAACAATATTGAAGGATACATTTAGAAATAATAATGATATGCAGTTGTCCTTATAAATTGGGACACGCCTATAAAGCCAGCCCTCTTTCTTAGTGTATTATATTTCAACATAGTACTTCAAAACATCAACAGTACTTGTGTACTGTTGATGTATTGGACAACATATTATATTTTATTTTAACCGACTTCAAAAAAAGGAGGAGTTATCAATTCGGATGTATTTTTTTTTTTGTTTTTAATGTTTGTTACCTTAGAACTCCTTTATTTATGAACCGATTTGGAAAATTCTTCTTTTATTTGGAAGGACATACTTTCAGATTTGTCCCATTGTTATCAAAATCCTGTTCTAATGATCGGATCCATAAGAAATTGAGGGAACTCCTCAAATATTATCACATGTTGAAAATTTACATGTTGGTTCAGTTCTCAATTATGATATCCCGTTGAAAGTTTCAGCATGAAAACTGCTACACGTATTAAAAAAAATAGGTCGTATTTTTGTTAAAATTTTGTAATATTTTTGTTGAGATAATGGCGATAAAGGACTCGTAAACATGGCCACGTCGAAATGGAGGGACATGTTGTGTGGGCTGAGCGACGACAGATAATACTTATGTAGGCAACAGTACACGTTAGTATGCGTATTTACCTTGAGTATCTCTCTGATCACGAAAAGGGAATACTCGAGAGTTGACCGTCATCATGGCTTCGGAGTTCGGACACTCAAGGGGATTGCTACTGTCAGGAACTATCATGTAGCTACAGAAAACCCGCATATAACGAATTCCCGCTTATATCGAACACTTTTTGCGGTCCCTTGAATTTTCCTATGCTTATAGTACTAATTTTCCCGCATATATCGAACCCGCTTATATCGAATTCCCGCTTATTTCGAACCAAATTTTCGGCCCCTTGGTACAACTTTTACCAAGATATATCAAAGATCTTGGAAAAATGCCACGACATTCAGATTTTTTTGAAATGTGTTGGATAAAAACAAGGGATTAAAGACAATGATTAATAAAGAAAATTTCACATTTATGAATGATAAACATGTTTTATTGAACGTTCAAGTAAAAAATAAAAAAAAACTGACTTATCATTAACTAGAAAATATCATTAATTAGAAAATATCATTAACTAGAAAATTATAGTACAATTCACTTGGACACGACAGAAATTGAGTAATATACTCATGCGGTCAGTTATGCAAATTGGTTCAGAGCCTGTGGCGTCTGCGCTGGCGCCGCGGCGCAATCGTGCATAGAATAAAGACTTACGCAGCACAACGCATACCTAGAAAAGACAACGAAATAAAGTAATAACGTGCTGATGCAATAACGTTCTTTTACATTGTTTTTTCTTTGTTTTTCTAATTGGTTTCATTACGAATCGAGGAATTTAGTTTTCTAGGAGTAAAAGCTATGTCTTTAGCCGACTTGACTAGCCGAAAAGCCTGGCATGATGTAGAAAACTGATAAAGTGAAAGACCGAATGCAGTTTTTGAATTCTTCTATTTCCTCTTTTTATTTATTATTTTGCATTAATTACTGTATTTAGTGTAACTTTGGAATATGTACATATAGGCTAAGTTTCAAAAATCTGTTATGATGTATTGAAATAAATGTATTGAAACTGACCGCCTAAATAACAATATTGAAGGATACATTTAGAAATAATAATGATATGCAGTTGTCCATATAAATTGGGACACGCCTATAAAGCCAGCCCTCTTTCAACCGCTTAGGGATCTTAGTGTATTATATTTCAACACAGTACTTCAAAACATCAACAGTACTTGTGTACTGTTGATGTATTGGACAACATAGAAAAGACAACGAAATAAAGTAATAACGTGCTGATGCAATAACGTTCTTTTACATTGTTTTTTCTTTGTTTTTCTAATTGGTTTCATTACGAATCGAGGAATTTAGTTTTCTAGGAGTAAAAGCTATGTTTTTAGCCGACTTGACTAGCCGAAAAGCCTGGCATGAAGTAGAAAACTGATAAAGTGAAAGACCGAATGCAGTTTTTGAATTCTTCTATTTCCTATTTTTATTTATTTTTTTGCATTAATTACTGTATTTAGTGTCACTTTGGAATATGTCTAAGTTTCAAAATATAGGCTAAGTTTAAAAAATCTGTTGTGATGTATTGAAATAAATGTATTGAAACTGACCGCCTAAATAACAATATTGAAGGATACATTTAGAAATAATAATGATATGCAGTTGTTCATATAAATTGGGACACGCCTATAAAGCCAGCCCTCTTTCAACCGCTTAGGGATCTTAGTGTATTATATTTCAACACAGTACTTCAAAACATCAACAGTACTTGTGTACTGTTGATGTATTGGACAACATATTATATTTTTTTAACCGACTTCAAAAAAAGGAGGAGTTATCAATTCGGATGTATTCTTTTTTTTTTGTTTTTAATGTTTGTTACCTTAGAATTCCTTTATTTATGAACCGATTTGGAAAATTCTTCTTTTATTTGAAAGGACATACTTTCAGATTTGTCCCATTGTTATCAAAATCCTGTTGTAGTGATCGGATCACGGAATTCCTCAAATATTATCACATGAACAGTACACGACAAGACAATGATTAATAAAGACAATGATTAATAAAGAAAATTTCACATTTATGAATGCTAACATGTTTTATTGAACGTTCAAGTAAAAAATAAAAAAAATCTGACTTATCATTAACTAGAAAATATCATTAACTAGAAAATATCATTAACTAGAAAATTATAGTACAATTCACTTAGACACGACAGAAATTGAGTAATATACTCAACACTCATCGAAAAAGTCATCAAGGGATGATTTAGCTTGGGTGATCAAGCCATCACCCAAGCTACAATCAACTACACCCAAGCCATCACCCAATTTACAAAAAATATTAGTGTTACTCAATATTTTTGTAAATTAAGGGTTAGCTACCTAATTTTAGCAAAATAAAATATTTACCTGTTTTCTTACGTAAATTCCATCCTCTTGAATGACTCATTTATGCATGGAATATTTAAAATTATAATTGGTTTTTTCTCGTTCCTGTAAAGTTGACAAAAACACATGGAAGTTTTCACAGTCGCAGCGACGACATATCAATCTGGAATTGCAGCCTATTTGTAATTGCAGACAATTTATATCAATCTGGAATTGCAGCCTTTCAGTTAAAGTAGTTAAGTGTTCGTGTTGCTTCTGTGTTACTACAGCAGTGATGCTATTCTGTGTCCGTGGCGACATCTCACGCTGTCACCGCCGCGCCGCGCCGACGCGCCGGGCGGTCGGCTCGGCGGCGTCGCTAACCAGCCCCCTTGTCGCGATGCCAGATCTTTCTCTGAGATCCATTAAAATAATTCGACCTTCTCTTATGAGATGACTCACGCGCTTAATGTCCCTCGTTTTGTTTTTTAGCGTTCGATCGCCACAGTGTTAAACATATTGAATATGCGCAGGAATGCGAGGCTTTCGTGGCGCCACATTCTTAACATTGCGAGAAACGACTTGCCGTTTTGACTAGACGCGACACTGCCGGAAGTGACTATTAAACGGTATTGAAGGGTACTAAACCACTATCTATAGTCACTTGGCATATTATTAGACCCACCAAACATTTCAATACAAATTGATACTTTTAAATAAACTTTAGTATTGTTTATTTTAATGAATATGTCGAAAAACATAATTCTTACTAATTTACCACAAAATTTTATAGTTTTACAATTGGGGGAAGGGGGGGAGGGGGGGGGGCGTTAGTGTTCTAATAAAATTTTACTCCAACGAACAGTCTGTTAATATATGATAAAAATGTCCAATTCCCAATAGCCTTAATGAATATGACAATTTTATTGGAAGGTGCTGCCAGTTAAAAATATCCTAGTTCAAACATTTTATAACTCAATAATATATTTATGGAAATATATTAGGAATAATACGAATTACAGCAAAAAAAACTGCTTTAAAAGACTTTCTTTAAGAAAACATTTAATATTTTAAGTAACTAATAATAATCCACTTGGGGTGAGGGAGGTGATAGGCAAATTTTTTTCGATAATCGGTTTTTCTTTTTATTTCGGAAAACCAATAAGTTTGTGGCGGTATGGCTGTATATGTGATTTTTTCAGTCGTCCTTTTGAATTGCAGCACCCTGATGTAGTTTATGGACGATCCTCGAAATCTAATCAGATCTTAGATAACGAGTTCTTTGGATATCCCTGACTCAGACAGATATCCATGCATCCATGCATCCATGCATCCATCCACACCCAAAAAAATTGTTTTCGTTTTTCTGGTCCTAAGAGCTCTAAAACGTAGAGAAATACGGTTCTAGGCAAAATTTACTTTTTTGACACTTAGGCGATTTCAATATAAGATGACGATGGTGTAACAAGAACCACTTTCATGTCGACTATAATCATTGTGATCGCACTAATGACGCAATAAATACAACGTTGCTATTTTAATGAAACCTTAGCATCAAATCGAGTTATTCTCTCATCATAATGCAGAGAGATAATTGCGACCTAACTGTTTGGCATTCTTGTGCGATCATGCGCATGGGCGGATCAAGAGATAGCGACCGCTATCTCGATGAAAAGGTCGAATATTTTAATCTGGGGAAATATGTCAATTAAGTGGCACGCTTACAACGATGCACGATGCTATACATTGATATACGTCATTTACAACTGACTTCACGAGTGCTCCACTCCCCCTCCTTTTTCCATTCATATAGTTTATTTCCAAAAACTTTCCCATGAAATGCCCAGATGGCAAGTTTCATAAATATGAAATAGGACATTCGCTCCTTCATTCGTTAACGTTTGCGGGCCAGATTAGGACACATCTCTCCAAAAATATGCGTCCTGGTTTGCATTATCGTTTTCCTCTTGTAGGTCCTGGTTGGGAGCTAATGGGTCCTTGTTGAGTTCGCCACGAAGACCCATTTGTTCGGGGTCGGTCACACTCACGGGTCAACACCCATCCGGTGGCCTCCACGCATGAAATGCGAGCCCGGGTAGGACTCTAACATGAGGGCTAGTTTCCCCTAGCAGTCTAGTCGATTGTACATTCTGACTAACAGTCAGGGGAGTCTGGAAAAAGTACTCTGTCTCTTTTTAAGAGCGGGAGTAGTTGTTGACCTTACGGCGACTGCTCTTGAAACGACCATCGGCTACCCGATTCCGGGTGAACAGTCGGGCAAAGGATGCCGTGGTCCGCGATAGATTCGGTTGACATCGTTTCACCGCTACCTAAGGGAGAGGACCGCGCAAGCGACCTCGAACTCGTAACCAGTCGGGAGATTGGAGTAATCTGGTTGCAACTGGAAGTAAGGGCGCTAGTGTCGGCCCGCTGGGTAACATACCTGGCTATCTCGCGGATAAGGCGTTGGCCTCGTACGGGCATGTGGCGGAGCTTGACGGTGGGCTGTTTTGTCCTAAGTCTTCTGCGCTCACCTCACAGGAGACATAACGATCAAATTTCGTTAAAACTTCCTGAGGTGACGTGTTCCCCTGTTGTAGTTGACAGCTCTAGTTGTAGGTCCTGGTGTGTGATGGAGGTTGACAGTTGCAGGCAGGATCGGAGGTGGTCTGCATCCTGCAGCGTTCCACAGTTGCAGATTAAGTTCTTTCTATAGCCCTAGTGAACGAGATTGGCTCGGTATCTTGTCACACCCACCCTCAGTCTGTTTAGACTATGCCAGGTGGTATAGAGAAGATGGGATCCCACTGTTATTTCCTCCTTTACGTCCTGGCCAAGTGAAGCCCTCCGTTGAGTGATGCCTGATTGCCATGAAGAGGTCGTGATCGGCTCATGAACGACTTTCGCGATTTGAGGCGATTGTGGTATGGTTCTTCTCCCTACAGTGGGTGTCTTGGGTCATCTATAACCTTTAGGCGTTCTGAATATACCTGGACATCACGACGCATTGCAGGATATTTAATATTATTAAATGGGACATAATATTATCATATAAAATTTTCCGAATGTTCTCGATAGGATTTACTAGTGAAATTCTCAATGTCGTCAGAAATATGAAATAAATGGCAACATATAAGTGTCAAGTTTGCATTGCATTGCCTATAACAATATAATACCTATACACAATACATCATTGCGTCCAATACATAACTTACCAGAATTCAAAGAAATCCAAATGATAATAAGATCAAATGTCAGTCAAATGATATAAAGAGTAGTCCCGAATATATTGGTTCTGCACAGCCTTCTTACGCAGTGTTTGTTTTTGTTGCAGGCTGGAGGTGAATAGCTGGAGAGCTCGCCGCATCAGATAACCAAGGTACGACAAATTGCACAACTTTAATGATACACAAAGGCCGGTACGTCACTCCTGTCGCGTTGTCTATTAACAGAAAAAGACAGCTATTATTGAGTCCGTTTTGCATCCAGGAATCCGCGAAAACATCCGCTAAGTTGGACCAGGTCCAAATCAAAATTTAAGTTTTGGCTGACTTTTGACCAGTCCTGAATCCGCGCAATCGACCTTGAATCCGTGACCAGACTGGATGATGTAGACATCCGTCCAAATCTGACAGTAAGGGCTTGAGGTCGGCCCGCTTGGTTCACTTCCCAGTGCATCGCGGTAAGGCGATGGACTTTTACGGACTTGTTGTCGTGGTTAGACTGTGGACAGTGTTTATCCCTAAGTGTCTGCGTCCACTCCATGGGGGAAAGAATGATCTGACATCGTTATAACTTCCTAGGGTGGCGGGTTTGCCCGTAAACAACTCTGAAGTGTACATCAGAAAAAAGAAAATGTATACAGCGTAGCATTGTCGAAGGATTTCCGAAGTTATTATAGGCGCAAGGCGCCATAAAGCGAATGTGCAGGACTGAGTTTGTTGCACAGCCTGTCGGTGTTGACATCCCATTGTAATCTGGAGTCACAAGCAAAACTGAGGAAGTTAATGTTAGCTACTGAGCAAATTAGTTGACCAACTCGGCGTCGGTGTCACAAATGGTTTATGGATGAGCCTTGTGGTAGACTACTGTAAGTTCTCATGCCTGCCGCTTCTAAGCGGCAGGCAATTTGGCGCTCCCAAAGCTCCCAGAGCTTCCGAAGCTTTGCTGCAGGGGGCAGGTGCCCTGGTTACCCCCCCACCCTAGATCCGAGGCTGTTTCTATGTGCTTATTCTTCTAATTCTACGTTTGTATCTAATTTGTTAACCTATTATTAAGTGGTGATGTCATATTGTTATGTACATCTGTAGGTGAGATTATGTTTAAAGCTACAAATTATTTAAGCCTAAATACACCATGCTGTTATGTGACATACTATATTTAAAATGAAAGCAAAACTTTGAACTAAACTAAATTAAATATCATCTTTGTTATCATCTTCTTCATCATCACATATTTCTCTTCTTTCTTAAAACGTATTTTCTAGTAGAAGACGTTTCGATTGCCATATCAATATTATGCTTCCTACTTGGTTAAATGTCATTTAATGTATGTTTTTTGTATTTTTTTTGTAAAATAAATAAACTATTCCAAGCATATTTATTTATTTTTGCAAAAAATCTTAATGTGAGATATATTGAAAATATTCCGTTACTAATTTAAAGGCGAATCGAAATGTCGTTCTTAGCATTCTTTTTTTTGTTGCAAAAAATCTTAATGTAAGGTCGATTGAAAACATTCCATTACTAATTTAAAGAATAATCGAAAATATCTCTGCGTAAGGTCAATTGAAAATAAAGCTAAAGTCCACTCGATTTTATTATCAGGGCACTCTCCATACCATTTGTAAAATACTAGTTTGGTTTATTTTTAGAAAATTTCTGTTGACATTTTTCCGTCATTAAAACTAGTGGAATTTTTGTCGTTATAAACATTTTATGCAGTGATAAACACGGCATCCGTTTTATGTGTTTTTATCGAAATTATTTAATATATTGATTATTAAAATGCGATAAAATACAACAGAATTTCAACCGATACAATTATTCATTTAGTAATTAATTCCAAGAAGCAACCAGTATTAGAAGGAAATATTTTTTGTCGGTAATTTGCTGGCTAACGCTCTTGTGTCATCTGCAAAAATTCAAACTGGACGATTCGATATTGTTGTTAACGTGCTCAGAAAAATCAGACATTTTAAAAATGAATAATGGTTTTATTCTTATTGTTTGGGAAATATTAGATTTGATTAGATCCTTATCGAAAAATTATTTTTTAAATGTTAATTCATATCAATAATTTTAATAATAATTGTTTTTATAATCGCACTTTTAATGAACTATCAGGTAAACGGCACATTGCCAATAATTAATTTAAAATGCTGAGTACCCATACAGTATTATGCTATAATAAGAAATCATGTAAAAATATTGTTAATAATTAATGTATTATTTTATTTTATTTTTGTTAAAAACATACAGCATAAAAAATAACATATAAGCATAATATATAACAGTAGTATAGCCAATGATGTTTTAAATTATTTGCTATATAAGGATTACAAAATATGCTAAACAATACAATAAAGAAACAAACAACCAAGAAAACAACAAGGAAGAAAACCAAAAAGAATTTAAAACTAACAGTTAAAATCGCTATGTGCGAGTGTATGGGTGTTGGTGTATGGGTGTGTTTGTGTGATGGAAAGCGTGTATGTTTGTGTTTGTATGTGTGTGCGTGTATGTATGTGTGTGTGGATGTGTGTATCTGTAGTGCGAATGTGCTTGTGAGTGTTGTATGTGCATGCTAATTCAATCCGATCTGATAATCAGCTTTTCACGTACCTCCTTAACAAAGGATCGACTATTTTGATGGTTAAATATGTCAATATCGTTAAAGCATACATGGTATGCATGCATAACGCGCGGCAATAACGAATTGGAACCATAGTTAGTATTATTGAACTTGTGTATTATTCTAAATAAGTAAATAAATAATAGATTAGTTGAAATTTTTCGATTTATTAAGCACAAAATAAGCGTTTAAACAACCTGTACTAAACCTATGATTTACAGGTAGATTATAGAAATATAACCCAATTTTTATCTCTCGTCAATTTTAATTTAATTAGAATAATTTGGGATAAATTAAAATACTCTTTGGGTAATCATAGTAACTTTTGTTTATATTCATATCACATTAAATACGTTATAACGACTCGACTATACCTGTCTATTATCTATTATGAAAATTCATATATTCTGTTACCTAACGACCTCAGTAAACTAACAATATTTTTTTTCTCCAAAACAGATGTTGCCATTGTGATACATTATTCAATTTAGAAGATATAAACAGACTTAATAAGGAAGATAATCTAAGCCTTGGAATAACTGATTACTCTGCGAAAATTTGTTTTAAATGTTAATGTTAAAACTGGCTTCTTCAATCTATCATACCAAATCTGATATGAAATGTATTCTCAAGAATATACAAAACAAAGGAGATTTAACAAACCTCAGTATAACAAATTCATCGGTGTAACAATTTTTTTTAAATCCCCCTAAACTGACAAATAGATCCAATACCAAATATACATCTATATTGCGAAAATAATACGTTAAAAGCTTTTATGTAGCGCATTTTTTATACTGTTGGAAAAAATAAACAAAAAAAGCCTCAGTATAACACAGTAAAGCAAATGTCAAACAGTGAATTATGTCCCGAGATGAGTACGTAAGAATTGCGAGAGTTATGTGATGCAACAAAGGTAAATAGACCACAGTTATTGTTTTTTCTGTAAAAATAATATTTAGGCTAGTAGGCTACTGTTTGAGTCGGATAATAATTTACTGTATTATTTATTAATTTTATTTATTTTCATGGTACAGTAATAAAATATTATATTTAGTCAAATATGGGCCCGATTGCGTTCCTTTGTGAACTAAAATAGGAACTTAGTTCATCGAACGAGACAGAGCAAGACGTTAGAACGGAAGATAAAATGAATTATCGTCGATTTTCCCGCTATGCCCAAATAAGTTTGAACACATTTCGTGCGGTGTTAGATTTAGCTGCTTAATCTTCGGTGGGTAGTTTTTCACTACGTTTTAGTGAGTAGTAATTTCACATTTCGATCTGGCGTACTGCTCTGTCTAGTTCACATAAACTAATTTCCGATTTTAGTTCAAGAGAACGCAATCGAGCCCAGTATGTTTGTGGGTTCATATAGTTACAAAATAAAGTTCTGTGTTTGATTTTGCTGCCTTTTTATTTTGTACACCTATAAGACTCGATTTAGCAAACATCGATGTCAGAAATGCCTTAATACCTATAATGTTTTTTAAAAATATATATCACCTTCATGTTTGTGATATCGAGATTGTACTGTATACATAAATATATTCATTATTTCGTTCCAGAAATATTATATTATTATATTACACTTAAAAAATATGTGTGCACTGTGCAGCGGCGATTGCTCATTAATAAACCCACAATCAATTTATATAAATTGTCCTTTCAATTATCGGGACATACTATTTATTCGTTTATTTATTGTATTATATTTTTTATTTGGATCCATAATGATGGTTTTTAATGTTGCCATTAATTAAGGTGTGGAAGTAAATATTTGGTGTATTTTATCAACTCCATTAGACGACAGTATGTTCTGAAGTGATTGATACCTGTATTATAATTTGCTACTCAGAGTGCCTATACCAATTATTCACAATTTTACACAATTGTTATAATTTTCAATCGTTTAAAAATAGGTCTACATGTTTCATTCTATTTAAGCTTAGCGATAATTCGTATTGTTTTTTTTTTGCAAAATAAACATTGGTTCCCTTTGACATATATATAATAGTCCCCAGATCGTATAGATCAATGTCGCTTCAAAGTAAGAAATAGAGATTAAAATAAGTAGAGCTTCTTATGCATTGCTAGTTATAAAACATTGAGTGAATTTGAAACTACGCATATCTATATCCCAGATATAGATATGATATCCCTGATATGAATATATTATATATCCCTGCAAATTGACTGTTTTTAAAGTTGTTTATTAACTTTTCTAATTCCTCGATGGTTGTTTAGTAATATATAATAGAGCAGTAGAAGTGGCTTTAAATATGTAGAATGTATTACTTTACGCGTCTATATCATATTACTTATATCGGCTACACTTATACAAGTATAGCCGATATTCGTTATTAATTATATTATTTGGATACTTACAAAATATTCGCCAAAAATAGTTGCTACTATCTCAGAATGTGTATCCTTTTATCATCAGAAATGATCTCTAAGTTAGCTCTTACACTATTGTCTATATTTTCCTTAACTACTTCCCAAATAGCTGTAATTTTATTGTTTTGGTTATCGATGTAATGATTAGTTCTCCGTGCCATTTTAGTCTACAGTTACCTGTTTGGTAACCATTTTTAGTCTACAGTTATAATTCTTATAAAATAAACTATGATTTTGATCGCTTTTATTTCCTTTGACTTGACCTACAAATGTCTTCTCTTTCATCCGAGGCTTCATCTTTAGAGAATTATAGGGAAATTACAATTTGAATTTATCTTTTACAGTATTAAAAAAAAAGTAAACCACTTGAAGTTAGCCTTCCCACATGAAAATATGTTATCCAGTAAATGTCAGCAAAAGGTTTATTAAAGATTTGTTGGAATTTGTGACTAAAAAATCTTTTCTATGCCTTCAAACAGCTACTAGTATGCGTGCAATTTTCACTGATGATATTCATTGGTATTGCCTCGTCGTCGGAGATCCTCAGAGAGTCAATGTTATTTTCAAATTAGAAACTTGATAAGTTTGTTAACATGTTAATTATATGAGTGTATTTAAAGTAAGAATGACTCGAGTTAGTGATTTTATTATTTATATTGTGTTCTGCTAAATTGACTTTAATTTTCTTACGTTTGGATTATTGTCTAAAATATTTAGGTTATAGTCATACCAGCTTCACAAAAGCAAATACCGCAATAAATTGTGTTATTTACTTTTGTGAAGTTGTTGTGTTATTTTGTTATTTCAATAAGTAAGGTACAAAAAAATAACTGGTCATGCAGATTGTTGCACATACATAATGTTTACAAACATTAATGGTAGGTAAGTGAAAAATCTATCTCTATCCATATAATTAGGTAGACATACCAAAAGTGAGGCGAAATCGCACAACCAACTAGATCTAGACGGTCTGTTCTAGCGGTGCTGTATTTTATACGTTATTTTTATTGTCGCGAGAACTGACGCATTTGTTTAATTTAAAACGGTTTTAAATATAACAAAAGCCTATTACTACCCAAATGTGTTTTCTTACTAAATTAAAACAAAAAATATGTGTGTGTATAATTCGATATAATATACTTACTATATTTACATATTGAAGTGACTTTACATTATATAAAATAAATTTATATATGTATAATAATAATATTAAAAAAAATATAATCCTACTAGCTGACCCGTGCCCACTTCGTTGGGCGGTAAAACTTTTTACTTATGATGAAATTATGAGTGTGGTTCGGTTAGTACAGAGTGCTATGATTTATTTCCTGACTGCCAAAAGAAGGGTTATATTTTTACTGCATATGTATGTATGTATTTGCATGCCAATTTGACTATATTACCGTTATTTGTGAGTGTCTTCTTGTGAATGTCTTATTTGTGAGTGTCTTATCTCTATAATCATGTATGCAGTAATAGGGAAATTATATTCAGTAAAAGGGAAAAGTCTTTTGTTTTAAACGCTTGAGACGATAAATTTACTTATTTTGATATGAATTCATAATTGTTGATAATATGACCAATAAACACGACCTAACGATTTAAATTATTATTTTATTTTAAAAAACTACTTTTTTTGACCTTAATATAAAATTTAGACATATGCTGTCGCTGACTTTTTTGTAGGTATTACCAAGCTCTACAACTTTTCCCTAGAACTTAATCATATATCTCTAATTGTTAAGGCAGCGTTAGTTAGAAACGTTTTCGTTCGACCGTTTTTTCTCCGACTTACTTTGCAAATCCGACTACCACGAAAAAGTCTTTTTATTTTTCGGATTAATATATACGAGTAGCCTATGACACTCACAAATAACGTGGCTTTCTATTGGAAAAAGAATTTTTAAAATCGGTTCAGTAGATCCAGAGATTACTTTCTACAACCTCACAAACTTTACCTCTTTATAAAATTAGTATAGATTACGGCGCAGTAACTACCGTCACGCCAAAGCCGTTACGCTTCATGTAAATTCATACCTATGGACCTCAGTCCGAGTTATCTTAATCCTTGTTGAAACCTGCATATTTCCTTGCATTACATCGTTATATTTTTCTCATTTTGTTGGTTGGTCAATGGTCCCTTGTGACTGGTTATCTTCTACATAAACAGACTGATAAACCTACTGAAAATCTGGCATATTTGAGGTCTGCAAGTTGCGACCAGATCTATATAATATATATATATATATAGGTATATTCAGGAAGGATGCCGCCTTCACGAATACGTTGGATAAATTACTAAATGAAACTATAATGCTGATTAATTAATGATATATTTCGAAAGTACAGCTTCAGAATTTCAATTTTCAATATTAAAATTAAATCGCCGGCGATTTTTGGGCTTTCTGGTGGTAGAATTAATTATCACTCTCGGTAAATGTTGGATTTGTAGCGTTTTCGGTGGCGGGATACCACCTTCAGGATTCTTCGGTAAACGATATAGAATCAAGTAAGTTAATATTACTATTGCGGTCACCAGAAGGAGCGACGCCCCCCCGATCCATGGTCCATAATTCGTTTGTATAACATCCGCTGTACATTCTTTACTGCGTAAAAGCCAAGAAAATAACATTTTCATCGAAAACTTTAAAAATGTAGCCACCTATCTGACAGTCGAGACCACAAATAATTTCGTATTTTGATTTAAAGATATTTTGAAATTCGAATTAGAGCGCGAGAATGTAATCAAAAGGAGTGCGTTTTTCGAAAGAACAAAAGAAAACAGAACGTAACGACACTAATGCAGTACGTTGTCTCTTTCTAATTAAAATAAAAATAGGAATAATTTATTTTATTTAACACTAGCTGCGCCCAGCGGTTTCACCCGCGTGGTGATGGAAAATTGTGATAATGATGATAGAAAACCATATATCTTTATAAATTATAGCCTATGTGTTATTCTGATGTGTAAGCTATATTATTGTAAAGTGTTATCAAAATCCATTCAGTAGTTTTTGCGTGAAAGAGTAACAAACATCCATACATACATACAAACTTTCGCGTTTATAATATTAGTAGGATTATCCTATTTTCGAGATTTATTCCAATTTCTTTTCGCTGCAAAGGATGATGGTTTTTCGTTTCTTAGTCATTTCAGTCACGACTTTGTGCAGAGTGAGTTCTCTTAGATACATTTTCTTGCAGTTCATATAATTCTGTAATTTTCTTGCAACTTTTCAGCTGTTTATCAGGTATTTATTAGGTTTCTTTATATTGTGTTGCCTTTAGAAACGTCTACGTCGACATTAATTTCACAGATACCGAACTACTTACCTATATGACTATATACAAAAAAATAAAAGTATGTCTTGTGGCTCTGAGGGGCTGGCTAAACAAACTCACGAGTAAATCAAAATTTCGGGAAAAAAATAAAACAAATATTTTTATAATTAAGGAATCTCAGTATCCTATAATAATATGTATTAACAGTGTGCTGATCATTGCCGCTTCGGTAAAATATTCCGCGCAGCAACATTGTTTAATTAAGCTTTGTCCTGATGTTTTATTTATATAATAATATTATGTATGTAATCTCAATACTGAGAATAGGGTAGATATTTTCGACATGTTAATGAGCATTAATGAGTCACCGAGCATGATTTCCTTGACGTTTAAAACAACTCGGGTCAAGCGATGCTAACAAGAATCGATGAGTCAGTTAAGCAAACCTGTCGTGAGTTATTTTTTTTAGTTTCAGCTGTCCGGTTTCGTTATTGTGATATCCCGTTTGACGGATATTGAACGCCACAATAATATATTATTTAATGAACAGATCTGTGGTAATTGTATCTGAATTTCATCTCGAAAAGCTATCCGTAAACGACATAAATAACGCTTCAACTCCTCTCTTCACAACTTTATATAATGTACCTATTCGACTAGTCAAAGATAGTGCGTGATGGAAACTACAAGCTTGGAATGTGAAATAGTTATGCATATTACTTATACATAGGCCAATCCGAATGTTCCCGTAACTGGCCACTTATTTAAACATTTAAAAAAATAATTACAGCATTTGAAAAGAAACTCTTTGAGCAAGTTCACTATTTATAGCTGACTAGCTGTTGCCCGCGGCTTCGCTTCCCGTAAAGTTTCAGATCGATTTGTTAATTTAAGTAGGATATCGTTTATTTGCCTTTTTAGACGATATCTGTAGATATATAGTGCAAGTCGTCTCTCCTCAGATGCACGCTACTTATATCGTAGATATCCGCGTCTTGATCCTCGCCACCCGCACCGCCTTCCGCTGAACACTGACCTTGCTGGGCCAGCAGCCGCCGTCGCCGCCGTCGCCGCCTGCTAGGTATTTCCTGGTGCTTGCACGCTTTACTAATTTCATAATATCTCTATAACTATACTACCTATAAACTTATAGTAAATGGTTAATTTTACCTTTTTTAAACACCCGTGATAATAGATTAATTAATTTAGAAAATAATTCATATTTTATTGCAAATTTCTTAAACAAACACTCTCAACGTATGCTTCTTATTTTTTTGTTTGCTGGCCTGTCGCTGACTTTTTTATAGAGCTCTCTGAGGCCGATGTTTTCGTCATATATTATTTTCACATATATCAAACGGTTTCGTCAGCGCACGCCGAAAAGCAATTCACCAGCTCATTTTTCTCTGACCTGATTTACAAATATCATGATTTCGTAGTGATAACCAATATTTATCACAATAAAATATAGCTTATAGAACTCATCGATAATGGAGCTTTCCATTAGTGAAAGAATTTTTGAAATCGGATAAGTAGTTTCGAAGATTACCCCCTACATACAATCTCACAAACTTACAAACATTACTTCTTTATAATATTAGTATAGATTTCCAGAATTCTCAGTGACCAATTTCGTGAAGGTCGCCCATCCACCGCTGACAACAACAACAACATCGATGCTGTGCGCTACGGCGAAACGAGTTCACTACCATGAGATTCGGGCATCTTTGTGCATGAGTGGGGTATTATGGTACAATCAATTCTTCACAAACCTTTGGCTGTGACAAACTTGTATCCCACACAATTTGACTGAGACTCAAAGACGGTACGGGACACTTGATGTAATGCCATGCTTACGAAGGCTTCAAATTTGGCGTTGGACATAGTAATAGGTAAAGAAATGATTTCGCCATTTGGGCCTTTCAAGATGAGCCGAATTCAACCAAAGTAGTGCGTGTGCAGAGCAAAACAGTGGGCTACGAATCATCATACTCTGAATGATTCGTAGCCCACTGTTTTTGCTTGCCGGTAGTTATTGACGAACACCATTAAAGCAACCGTGGACGTCCATCATTTTGCAAGATGACAATGCCAGCTCTCCCGCAGCCAGACAAACGAATTTTTGGACGCGAAAATCGGTTGTGTCAGCCCCTTGGGACTTCTTCTTGTCCCCAAAAATTAGGATCCAATTACGGGGTCCACGATTTTTATCGCCAGAAGGGGCTCTCGAGGAATCGTCGGGGAATATCGTTTCCGGAGTGGAATAATAATTTTATGAAATTTGGTTTATTTATTTATTTTTATTTATTGCTTAGACATTCAAGTGCAAGAGCACAAAAGAAAAGAAAAATAATGTACAATTTAGAAATTACGTTATATGTTATACATCTGTCTGAGACCAGGTTAAATAGCGCATACATTATTTAGATATATATTTCTCTAATGTGCTAAGTAAAGTGCAACCGAGCCCGCCTTGCTAGGCACTCCTGTGTTAAGGCTTTATACGTACGAAAAAGTGTGCTAACGCTTACAAAGAATTGTGTTAACGCTAAGACGCTTGTCTGCTTGTCGGGAATCCCACCAACCGACCAGGAGGGAAAGTATTGTGAAGGCGCTAAATTTGTTTTCGAGATGAGGACGAAATATCTGTTTTAAGCCCCTTGAGACGAATAAGATTTTTCCAAACTAAAGTCTGTCTGTGTGTCTGTCTGTCTGCCTTTGTGTCTGCCTTTGTGTCTGTGTGTATTCCTTCACGATAACGCCGCATTGTGAATTTTGGTACTCATATACGAGTATAAGCTACACTAATAATATTTAAATTCCGCCATACGTTTAAATGATTGTCGCGCGATGGAGTCGTTCGTTGGTGATATTATTTTTGGTGGGTCCGCAGGGTCAGGCCTACCCCACCATATTAACGCCATCTGTTGGCGCTCAGCCCGAACCCGCCCTTAGCCTAGAAACGAACCGAACCGCTTGAGGGGTCGCTATGGAACTTATTCAGGTTCGTCCGCCGACCGTGAGAGGGTGCTCATCGATTTTATTTTTGACATTAATATTCAGATGAAATAAATCCTTGGCTACTTGCCGGGAAAGTCTTGGGGTGACAGCCGATTAATCTTATTCATTCGGGGAAGTTTCAATGTGGCCATCGTATTATTTTATTTATGCGACGTGTATCAACATCTCTATGATGTTTCGAAGTCGTTGTATTGAAATGTAATAGATGGCTGTGTTTTAAAATGCATTGGTTTAACGTGTCAATTTAAGGACAATACTTAGGTACTTTTGAGTGATAACTATTTATTGTTAATTATATTACCTATTTTGGGGGCTAACGGGCCCATGATGAGTTGGCCACGATGACCCATGTGTACAGGGTCGGTCACACTCACGGGTCAACACCCATCCGACGGCCTCCTCGCATGGGGTGCGAGGCCTGGGTAGGACACTGGGTCAACCAGTCTCCCCTGGGAATCAAACCTCTGGCGCCCCTGGACGGTCTGCGCACCGTGCGGGGTTTGCTCCAATCGGTTGTGCTTTCCGACTAACAGTCGGGGGAGTCTGGGAACTGTATTGTTTCCTATAGAGCGGGGGTGGTTGCGTACCTTATGGCGACTGCTCTGGAATTGACCATTGGCCATCCGATCCCGGGTAAGAGGCGGGCAAAGGACGCCTTGGTCCGCGAAGATTCGGTGCACTCCGTTTCACCGCTTCATAAGGGAGAGGACCGCGCAAGCGACCTCGAACTCGGAACCAATCGAGAGACCGGAGAAATCTGGTCACAATTGGAAGTGAGGGCGCGAGTTCTCGAGCCCGCCGGGTTTACTCCTGGCTTACTCGCGGTAAGGCGTTGGACTCTCACGGGTTGTGACGTAGCTGGACGTAGAATGTACTGTCCAAAGTCTCTACGTTCACTGCAGGGCGATAGAACGACTAATCGTTAAAACGTCCTGTGGTGACGGGCTCGCCCGTTGTAGTTGACACCGCAAGAAGATTACCTACACCAAGCTCTTATTTTTGTACAAGGTTATTGTTTCAGACCCATGCTAGGTTTGGATTCTGCAATCCTTTTTATTTTTTGTGGACAAAAGATTTGGTTCAGTCCCTTATCGCATTATTCTGTACTTGGTAAACGCCATAGCAAAAGATTTAGAATAGGCCATGGCGGTAATAATTTATTGTACAAGGTTGGATAGTAGATCGCGCAGCGTGACTTCTGAGACTTTTTAACCTACTTAATCTTAAGAAACCTACCTATGCTTAAAATACCTAAAATGCCTGTTTTTTTTTAATTATAACGATATTATTTTTATATACTCGTAGTTACCTACAATGCTTTATGATTCTTTTATTAGCATACATCTAATTTTATATATTATAATAATAAAAGCTTGTAAATTCTGTTTGCAAGTGCTGTCTTTAGCTCAAAAAAAAAAGCTAGGCAAAGTGGCCCGCAGTTTTTTTTGCAGGCAAAGTTGCCCAACTTTTTTAATGCTTGTAGGCAAAGTCTACAAGTTTAATTAGTTTATTAAATATAGTTTTTAAAATTAGTTCTTTTAATAAGTCTGTTAAGACAATAAAAACAGTTTTTAATTAAATATGTTGTATTTTATAACTTGCAATTCTCAGCGTTTTAACAGTGTCAGTGATGATACTACCTCTAAATACTAGACCTTTTTATTTTTGCATCCAATGCGATAATTACAAACACTAAGTCATTAACTGCAAAGCCAACCCAGCACTTCAAATCAGAAGGAATCCATCTGAAAGTGTCGTCGAATATCAAGGTTATTGATGATTGAAAAAAATATGTTTGGTTTTTACTTTTATAACCTTAACCTCTGGGACGGAATTACCGCCATTTGGTGTTTTTTTGTTGTTGTGGCAATTTGCGGCGGCGTATCTCGATATTTATCCAATTATCGGCTCTATTTCTACCTCTACTGCGGTAAAAGTCGTCATTGAATAAGATACCGTTGTATATTATTATGCGTGCTAACTCTCCCTACAATCTTTAATTTTTAAACTCTACATTTTTAGGGTTTAAAACATGCCGTCCAGCGTGAAAAATTTATTAACTAATGAGTTTTATTTATCGAGGTATACGTATAAATAAATATTGGGCTCGATTGGGTTTCTTTGTGAACTAAAACTGAAATTAGTTCAAGCGAACGAGATAGAGCAATAAGTTAGAGCGGAATATGAAACGAACGATCGTCGATAAAAACTACCTGTCGAATTATACTCTTCCGAATAAATTTGAACACATTTCGGGCGGTCTAAGATTCAGATGATTTATTTTTGGTGGTCGAAGAAATGTCAACCGTTCTTTTCACATTCCGCTCTAGCGTATTGCCCTGTCTTGTTCAAATCAAATCAAATAATTTATTGTCCTAAAAACTAATACATAGTTGTATAGACAGTTGTATTACATTTACATTTGGCCGTGATATGATTGAATTCTTTATTAATGATCAAATTCTTCTATTAATAATCAAAACATAAAAGGTTACTCGTAAGAATAAAGAAGGTATTATTGTAGGATTAAATCGAGTCTCACCATTTAGTTTACCAGATAAAAAACACAGAGTAAAATATGTATAAAGTAACATATAGAGATGTAAGATATAGAGAAGATATGTAGAAATTAACTCAATAAGTAGTGATTCTATTACATTGAATATAATGAATAATGTAATGAGAAAAAAAGAAGGTTATAATGAATATTAATTAATTCTTTAAAATACCGATAAAAAATAGGTGTTTTAGTATAAAATTATTAAATGTAATGTCAAAAACAACAAAAAAAATAGAGACGATTGTCAAATGGTAAAATAAAATGTCTTAGTGGATATATTGCAAATAAAAATAGTCAAGATATAATTAATATGTATCTACCTAATAATAGAAATAATCAATACATTTTATTCAAATTGAAAATCGACTAAAAACCTATTACAGAAAGAGATAGAGTCGAGATGCATACAGTTCTTAGAGATCGTTAATTAATGTCATACAATTCTCTTTAAATGAGATATAATTTGAGTTTATTTTTAAATTGGAGCATTTTTCCTTCGCGGCATATAGCTTATTGTAGCATATAATTCCGACGTAGTTCGGATCCCTTTTAAAAAGTTCTAGATTTGGACGAGAAAGAATGAGATTATTTCTCCCCTTGGTAAAAGTGTTAATGGGTATCTGATTGTATCGGCAGCTGAGCTAGGTTTTTATGATCAATTTAACGCATTCTAAAACATATAGAGATGGAAGGGTGAGAATTTTAAGCCTTCTGAAATGACCACGGCATGATTCTAGATAACCCAGATTACTTCGAATGGCCCGTTTTTACATTGAAAAAATATGTTGCCTTAGATCGATGGTGCATTGCGCCCAGAAGAGAATACCGTAACGGAGAAAAGACTCAAAATAAGCGAAATAAATTGTTTTCGTGTCCTTAGAATTAATCAGTTGTCGTATTTGGCGCAGCAGAAAACTGGCAATAGAAAGTTTGTCTCTCAATTGTTCTCCGTGTACATTCCATCTCAAGTGAACTAACGGGTTAGTTCACACGAACTCACCTCCGATTTTAGTACACAAAGAAACGCAATTAAGCCCATTAACTGTATAATAACATCACAATAAGTCAAAACGATTTTTGAAGAAAATTTGGGAGAAAACGATCGATTGGTAAAATTAGCTACTCTGGACAAAGTATAGGGTAAAGTGGAATAGTTGCCCCAAAAGCCGTCGTCGAACTTTATTTTTATACAGGCGATAAGTGCAATCTTCGCGGTTGCCGCACAAACACTAGAGGGGCAGGGGGTTGTACTTTGCTTATAAGTATACCCTGCGACCGTATCATGTTTGGAAGTCTTAATTTTGAAGTATATCCTCCTGGGGCAACTATCCCACTTTTACCCTATATTATATAATTATAAAGTATTTAAATATACGTTATATTAATATATAATATACATGACTAACAAGAGAAATTATTAGATAACAAGAGAGGATTCATTTAAAAAACGATACTTACGAAAAAAAACGATATTTACATACAACATACAACAAGTATTTACATACAAAATTGACCAAAAAATACAAAACAGACGCGGCGTCGTTTTCCGCTGGAATTTTGCATCAGAATGGCTGACTTTCAAAGGGTTAATAGGTTAGTTAGCGGAAAGTCCCCCCCCCCCCCTCCCCCCGAAACTTTCCGTTATTGTGAAGGGGATATCAAAGTTCAGCGGTCATTCCTTTTTTTATGGTGCATGCAAATTTCCTAATTTCAGTTAATTGATCGACATATGTTATATATTTATCACATTTTTTTCGAATTGATAGTGCTTTCGGGGGGAAACAATGATGATGTAATGAATTACTTTGTTACGTAATCATTGTTAATTACAAATATTTAAATTGCATATGGGAAATTTGCGGTTAAATGTTTGATATGTATTTAGTTATCATAAGTTTAATTATTATGTAATGTTTAGACTAAGGTGCAAATTTTTGCCCGCTATTTTTCTGCGCGTTGGTGGCTAACTGCTGCTTTCTCGTACTTCCTGAGTCATCTACACTCTATACACCCAAAAACAAAATTCACATACGAAATACGAAATAATGGCTCTTTGGAAAACAGTGGGCAGCACTTCAGTCTACCCTAGACAACGACGATTGGATATCGCCGAAATGTCGGGTGCTTCAATCTTCACACGGCAAAACCCGTTTTAGTCTTGTTTATAACGATAATAAGGCAGGTTTAAAAAAAACTGATCTATCTGAATCACACAAGTCAGGACTAATGAGTGATTAAGTACTGTTTTGTTCTAATTTAATTAATAAAATCAATTATTAGTATCGTATCGTATCCAATTAAATTATCCAAATAATACCGGGTTAGTCTTATTACTGAACGCCCGTTTAGTGGATGCACTTATTATTTTAATATTATTTACATAAATATGTCAATTTTTAATTTGATTTACAAATAATAATTACGCACTTTAACATTCAGATTCAGATTCAGACTAATATATGGCATTCTATCTCTCCGTAATATTTCTGTGATGTAATCAGCATTTATAATAAATACGACAGGTGGCACGAATAATTGAATGTTTTTATTGTTATCATTGGTTAAATTTTTGGGTTTTTGTTTATACAATCAGTCATTTAAAAAAACATTCATTATTAATGTTATTATAGACTGCCAAATAAATTGCTATTAGTTTAGACGCCGATGCTATCAGCGCCACCTGTATTTCGCCGACGAAAAAGGTTTGCCAAATCGTAATATAGATTTGAGCAAATAAATACCATATCTAATCAATGATAATACGTTTGGCCTTTGGCTATCTTATCCATATCTAATTTACAGCAGAATCACCTGTAAGAATACAAATATCGCACTCTCGGAAAGTGTCTTTTGCTTGTCACTGAACCGACGACATTAAGCAAAGTTGGGTTTTTCCAAGCTTAAACGACAAACAAATATATGCAATTTCCCTGAAATATATAACACCGATACTTGTCCTCCTTTTTGACGATACCGCAATGACGTTACGTATATTTTATCAGTCGTTTAGGCAATATATTTTATGGTCGTTAGTGTTGAGCCCATTTAGAGCTACATATATTTGAAATACTAATAAAATAAAAGGATATTATTATAAAACAATATTTTACATGCTGAACTGTAGGTAGTGACATATTACATAGCAATAATCTGTTATGACGTATGCGATCACCTCGTTTTATTTCCGCTATCTTTGTCAGCCTGTCTTGTCGTCTTCTGTAGGCACATTGCCCTCCAAACTTGTCGGAAATCAATGACCTCTGATCCTCCATATCCAGAATGTAACCGGAATTTACTAGTAAACTGTAACCGACTGGAATATCGTACCAGATAATATCGCTCTGCGAGACAGATTTAAATTGACAATTTCAAATTATTAATTAAAAAAAAACGGTTGTGTCCCCTGAGACTTTCCCGGCAAGTTACCAGGGCCTTATTCCATCTGAATATTCATTTCATTAATAAAGTCGATGAGCAGTTGAAGAAAATTCCTGCGACGAAAATTTGAATTTCGAACGCGCGTCATCTCATTCATTTTATCGAGTCGCCGTGAGCCTTCGAATTCGAATTTCGAACGAGTACGCATCGCAAGCGTCGCTGTTTTTAAGGGCATAACTATTTAATTAATGTGTGGAAGACTTTAAATATTATTTGTGTTGTCTGTATATGAGATATTCCAACCAATTATACCTGTAATTTTACAATGTGATTTCGGCCCAACAAGGCAACTGTGTTCCGAATTTCAAGTCTTGAATCCCGAAATATTGGACTTGGACAAAATTCCGGAATTGAAGAATCACTAGCGCGCCAACTAGTGGACCGATTTCAACTTCAATCATTTCAACTCTTTTCATGACCAAATGATGCCTGCATGCCAAATTTCACCACAATCGGATGAAGCGTTTGGTCGCTATCGTGGAGGAATACACATACACAGAA
>OX155959.1:10059696-10064696 GCA_944548615.1 Micropterix aruncella | reverse complement strand
AAACGCAAAATTTAAAACCCATATTATGGTATAGATTTATTGACGACATAGTAATGATTTGGCCACACGGACAAACTACTCTAACAACCTTTCTTGACGACCTAAATAATTTTGGCCCTTTGAATTTCACTCATACCATTTCTAAATCACAAATTACTTTCTTAGATGTTGATTTAACAATTTCCGAAGGTAAAATTAAAACCGCGATTCATATAAAACCTACAAATAAAGAACAGTATTTACACTTTGATAGCTGTCATCCATTTCACACCAAGAGATCCATTCCCTATTCAATGTCCATTCGCGGACACCGTTTAGTTAACAACAAAGAAAATTTAGATAAATATCTCAATAATCTAAAGCAATCTCTTCTTGAAAGAAAATACCCTGCTCCTCTATTGGATAAACATATTCTAAACTCTGAAGTAAAATATATACCAAAACCTAAAATTACTTCAAATAAAAATAATAATAATAATAAAATCTTCCTTAGCACCACTTATTTTCCTGGTGCTGAGAAACTGCGAGATATATTATCTGATTTATTCCCCATCATTTCTAATGATGCATCCACTAAGGATCTCTTAGATTCACCGCCAATTTTATCTTTCCGCAGACCACCTAATATTAGATCAATATTAAACAAAACAAAAAATAATCAAAATTTCTCTATTGGTAATAATACTTTTGGACTTCAACCTTGCGGTCGTACACGTTGTAAAACTTGTCCTCTGTTAGATCTAAGTCCTTTTTTTACCAGTCCAAATACTACTAATAGTTACAGGGTTCCCTTTCATTGCAGTTGTATTTCAAAAAATATAGTATATCAACTTCTGTGCAGGACTTGTGATGCCTTTTATATCGGTGAAACAACAACACCACTTAATATTAGACTAAATAATCATAGGGCTAGTGTAGGAAATGAAAGCCAACTCCCAATATCTTTACATGCCAGGGCGCATAATTTATCTTTTGATCAATGTTTTAAAGTTAAAATAATAAAATGCCTGGGTGATAATGCAAAAGAAAGGGACGTCAAATCTTGGGAATTAGCTTATATTTATATTTTAGGCGCTTGCAAAGGTTCCGGTCTCAATAGGCAAAATTAATAAGGTTTATCATATTATCATAATCATCAAATGCTTTTTATTTTAATTTATAATCATTCATTTAAAATAACGTTTTGCACGGTTGGTTATGGTACCTTAACTAAATCGTGTAAAATATTATTAATCCATTTCTTTTTGTTCGATTCCTTGAATTTAAATTTTCAACGAATTGTTCGATTTCAGAAATGTCACATATCTTGACGACGGCTGAGCCGAAATATTGATATACATTTTATAACAATCATTAATATTTAAGAAACACTAATCGCCTATTATTTTCCAGCATTCATTCTCGTCTCGCATTGTTGTGTTACCGCTGCCATTTTGAAATACCACAGCAGGAAACACCTAGCAAGCGCTGAAGGAAGAGAAGAATAAGGCGTGGAGTCACTCCTGGTCACCACAGACCAGATAAGTGCCCTTTCATTATTTTATCATTTCATTTATTTAGTAATAAACATAATTTCAATTTGAAAAAATAATAATTTACACATTTACAATCAAATATTAAAATATTACCTAATTTTAATTATGTTGCAATCACATCCATTATGTACACTCAGTGGTTAAACCAAATAAATTACCATTCACTTAAGACAGCTAAATTCATGGGACACGTTGAATTTCTTTCTAAATGTTTAGAAAACAACATTTGCCCTAAAGGGTTATTACCAAAATTTCCTTCCGCAGCAATTAGTACAGAAATTCAATATGATTTCACCGCAATCCGTTTAAGGTATTCAATGGAAATTACGTCTGTTTTGCGAAATGAATATCAAATTTTAGTTGATAAACATTTAAACTCACTGTGTTTTTATGTTAACATGATAACAACACATTCTCCTTTCTTATTTCAAGAAGCTCATAAAATAGTTAACAATTCTGTAACAGATTTACGAAATATTAGATTAAAACACGATAAAAAGTTCCTTAATTTACTAAAGAACTTTCAGAAAATTTGCATTATCCCAAGTAACAATACACGAAACATTTTGAATCCAGTTTCCATTTCAAATTACAGTCATTCCAACGTTAACAAAACAAGGAATTCAAATTCACTTCGAAATGTTATCCCAGCAGTTCACCAAGGTACTCTTTCCTCTCCGATGCACACCCTATCAGTAAACCAAATTACTAACAATATATTTCCATTAGTATCAGATTCCGTACCAATACGTGCCACATTAGTAAACCAAATTAATAACAGTATAACACCATCAGTATCATATTCTAATAATATACAAGGTCCATCTCCTAGAGAAAAAAATGCTGTTAAAAACTTGTCATCTAAAGTAATTAACCACAATGAATATTTAGTATTAGCTAAAGGTTTAAATTTCACACCGACTCAAAATGTGAACCATTTTAGTTTTGGTAATGATGTTGTTAAATTTTGTCGTAATTTAAGATGGCGCGAATTTTGGCATTCAAATCAAAAGAATAACAATAATAATATTAAATTACACAATGCACTATCTCAATTTCGTCCACACTCTAATAAAGAACCCCCTCCATTACCAAAAAATCATCCGGTAGAAAATTTTATTACTATTTTATTAAACAAAGTAACACAGCCATCTTTTCTAAATAGCCTCAAACCAACATCAAACTTGTCAGTAGATGAACGTGCAGCTCTTGAGAGTCTTAGCAAGGATACCAGCATCGTCATTTTGCCGGCTGATAAAGGTTCCACTACTGTCATACTTAACAAAACTGACTATGTTACTGAAGGCTTGAGACAACTTAGAGATGAAACTTTCTATAAAAAACTATCCAGAGATCCAAACAAAAATTTTGCAGTGAAAATAAAAAAATATATTGAACAAAATAAATCAAATGAAAAATTATCAGACGAAGATGTTAAAACTTTAATTCCTGATCCTATCCGAACTCCAAATTTTTACCTATTACCTAAAATTCACAAGCCTAATAATCCTGGACGACCGATAGTCGCAAGCTTTAACTCTCCGACAGAAAGAATTTCAGCTTTTGTAGATTATTTTTTACAACCTTTTGTGAAAAATCTAAATTCTCATATCAAAGACAGCTATCATTTTATTGATATTTTAAATAATACTGTAATTCCAAAGTCAGACGACCTATTATTTGTTACTATTGACGCCATATCCCTGTATACCAATATTCCTCATAATTTAGGATTGGAAGCCATTTCTTATTTTCTTGATGAGAGACCTCATCCTCAAATACCTTCTACAGATTTTCTTTGCAAATTAGCCGAGTTTGTCTTAACGTGTAATGCTTTTTCCTTTGAAGATGAATTTTATCTTCAAATTAAAGGGACTGCTATGGGAACTCGAATGGCACCATCGTATGCCAACCTTTTCATGGGATTATTCGAGCAAAATTTTCTTCAAACGCAAAATTTAAAACCCATATTATGGTATAGATTTATTGACGACATAGTAATGATTTGGCCACACGGACAAACTACTCTAACAACCTTTCTTGACGACCTAAATAATTTTGGCCCTTTGAATTTCACTCATACCATTTCTAAATCACAAATTACTTTCTTAGATGTTGATTTAACAATTTCCGAAGGTAAAATTAAAACCGCGATTCATATAAAACCTACAAATAAAGAACAGTATTTACACTTTGATAGCTGTCATCCATTTCACACCAAGAGATCCATTCCCTATTCAATGTCCATTCGCGGACACCGTTTAGTTAACAACAAAGAAAATTTAGATAAATATCTCAATAATCTAAAGCAATCTCTTCTTGAAAGAAAATACCCTGCTCCTCTATTGGATAAACATATTCTAAACTCTGAAGTAAAATATATACCAAAACCTAAAATTACTTCAAATAAAAATAATAATAATAATAAAATCTTCCTTAGCACCACTTATTTTCCTGGTGCTGAGAAACTGCGAGATATATTATCTGATTTATTCCCCATCATTTCTAATGATGCATCCACTAAGGATCTCTTAGATTCACCGCCAATTTTATCTTTCCGCAGACCACCTAATATTAGATCAATATTAAACAAAACAAAAAATAATCAAAATTTCTCTATTGGTAATAATACTTTTGGACTTCAACCTTGCGGTCGTACACGTTGTAAAACTTGTCCTCTGTTAGATCTAAGTCCTTTTTTTACCAGTCCAAATACTACTAATAGTTACAGGGTTCCCTTTCATTGCAGTTGTATTTCAAAAAATATAGTATATCAACTTCTGTGCAGGACTTGTGATGCCTTTTATATCGGTGAAACAACAACACCACTTAATATTAGACTAAATAATCATAGGGCTAGTGTAGGAAATGAAAGCCAACTCCCAATATCTTTACATGCCAGGGCGCATAATTTATCTTTTGATCAATGTTTTAAAGTTAAAATAATAAAATGCCTGGGTGATAATGCAAAAGAAAGGGACGTCAAATCTTGGGAATTAGCTTATATTTATATTTTAGGCGCTTGCAAAGGTTCCGGTCTCAATAGGCAAAATTAATAAGGTTTATCATATTATCATAATCATCAAATGCTTTTTATTTTAATTTATAATCATTCATTTAAAATAACGTTTTGCACGGTTGGTTATGGTACCTTAACTAAATCGTGTAAAATATTATTAATCCATTTCTTTTTGTTCGATTCCTTGAATTTAAATTTTCAACGAATTGTTCGATTTCAGAAATGTCACATATCTTGACGACGGCTGAGCCGAAATATTGATATACATTTTATAACAATCATTAATATTTAAGAAACACTAATCGCCTATTATTTTCCAGCATTCATTCTCGTCTCGCATTGTTGTGTTACCGCTGCCATTTTGAAATACCACAGCAGGAAACACCTAGCAAGCGCTGAAGGAAGAGAAGAATAAGGCGTGGAGTCACTCCTGGTCACCACAGACC